>VXBI01009662.1:883087-904708 GCA_013397375.1 Toxostoma redivivum
GTATAAAGCATAAATAAAACTGACCAGGGGTACAGGGAGGGGCTTGTTATTCCTTACGTACTAAATAATAAAGGTTAAAATTTTATTTATATACTATATGTTAATATATATTAACATAGAATTTTTGGGAAAGCTTTTCTTAGTTTCTATTTCTAAAATTTACATTATTATGTTGTGTTGTGCATGCTCTGCTAGTAATTAGGGGTCTCTCATTCTTTTGGGGGTTTTATTTCCGATGAAGGCTTTTTGTTTTTATCAGTTGTTTGTTGTGTACTCTTGCAGATAGTGTGAGTGCACTAAGCTTGGGTTATGTAACTAAGAGTAATTAGGGGTCTCTCATTCTTTTGGGGGTTTTATTTCCGATGAAGGCTTTTTGTTTTTATCAGTTGTTTGTTGTGTACTCTTGCAGATAGTGTGAGTGCACTAAGCTTGGGTTATGTAACTAAGCATATGTTCCTATAAGAAAACCTTATTCAAGTTTCATGCCTGAAATTATTTTAATTCGGCCCATTTATCACACTACAATATGTATTTATAACAGGTTGGAAGGGGATTTAAAGCCCATCTTGTTGGAAGGGAATTTAAAGCTCATCTCATTCCAACACCCTTACCATGGGCAGGGACCCTTCCCAGCAGACCAGGCTGCTCCAAAACTCATCCCAGCTGGCCTTGAACACTCCCAGGGATGCCAGTTTTTGCTTAGAAGCGCCCAGGTTTGGTTTATTTAACAGAGGGACCCCCAGGGCTGTCCTCAGGCCCAGCCCAGCCTCCTCCTGCAGCAGGCCCAGAGGTTTTCCCAGGAAAACATCCCAATATCAGCTCTGGCTGCCACTCAGAGAGTATTAGTGCATGGATTACATGTAATGCAACCCATTATGCAAGGCAGCCGGGATTGCAGCCGGGATTAGAGCCCAAACCCCCCTGAAAATGCAGGTTTAGAGGCCCTGGGTGAGAGCTGGGCCCTGAGGCCGCTCACACTGCGGTTTAACGCCTCAGGCCTGTGGGGTTGAGCTCCCACTGCAAATAAAGGAGGCAGATGAACCTCCAGAATTCCCTCCCTGGGGATAGCCCTCAGTGCAGGGTGCCTGGAGAAGGCATTGCATGGAATCACAGAATATCCTGGGCTGGAAGGGACCCACAAGGATCAGAGTTCAACTCTTGGCCCTGCACAGACACCCCAACAATCCCAGCCTGGGCATCCCTGGCAGTGCTGTCCAAACTCTCCTGGAGCTCTGGCAGCCTCGGGGCTGTGCCCATTCCCTGGGGAGCCTGGGCAGTGCCCAGCACCCTCTGGATGAAGAATATTTTCCTAACATCCAACCCTTCCCTGACTCGGCTCCAGCTATTCCCTCAGGTCCTGTCATGAAGGTGAAGTTGGTGCTGCTCCTCTGCTTCCCCTTGAGAAGATGTTGAAGGCTGCAATGAGGTCTCCCCTCAGTTGATGTTTCAACTCCTGGTGCACATCCCAGCAGGAATGGGGTGCAAAACCTTTTTACAGCATCCTCAGGTCCTTGGTGAATCCTCTCTCTGCTCAGTCCAGAATGACACAGCTGGGACAAGGTCTGCTGTAAGGTTATGACATTTGTGCACTTTTTTCCTCCATTTTTTCCCCTCCTCCTCCTCTCCCCCTAACTATTTTTATCCCTGAGCTATCACAGCATTGTCCTTTGCCTTTTTGGAGTATCATGCTAATTGGGTTGGAACAGAGGCTTTCATTACCGAAAGCAATAGCTCACAAACAGAGTGGCACCAATTATTTCCCAACCAAATGCAGGATTATTTAATCCAAGGCTGGGTTTTGAAGCCAGTGGCACAGAGGGATGGGGATGCCCCACTGGCCTGGCTATGGAGTCACAGGGATGGTGATAATTATCTGAGAGAGGGATATAGGCAGGGCATTGAATGCTTTTCAGGTAGGATTTTGGGGGTTGAGGAGGTGTCAGATTTGATGAAAAGTGACTTGCTTCAGAATCCAACCAATGTCAGGATTTCCTGAGGCTGAGGTATGACCTGTTCAAACCTGTGTGAGTCTGGAGTGGAAAATTAGAGAACATGGAACTGCAGTGATTATAGGTGATGGAAGAGCTGGTGGGGATATTAATCTTCCTGCTTTCATAGAATCATGGAATGGTTTGGGTTGGAAGAAACTCTTAAAGCCCACCCTGTTCCACCGCATGCCATGGGCAGGGACACCTTCCACTGTCCCAGGCTGCTCCAAGCCCTGTCCACCCTGGCCTTGGACCCTTCTGTGGATTTGGGGCAGCCACAGCTTCTCTGGGCACCCTGTGCCAGGGCCTCACCCCCCTCCCAGCCAAGAATTCCTTCCCAATATCTCATCCGTCCCTCCCCTCTGGCAGTGGGAAGCCATTCCCTGCGTCCTGTCCCTCCATGCCTTGTCCCCAGTCCCTCTCCAGCTCTTCTGGAGCCCCTTTAGGCCCTGGAAGGGGCTCTGAGCTCTCCCTGGAGCCTTCTCCTCTGCAGGTGAACACCCCCAGCTCTCCGAGCCTGTTTCCAGAGCAGAGGAAATCCAGCCCTTGGAGCTTTTCCCTGGCTTCCTCCAGACTCACTTCAGCAGCTCCAAGTCCCTCTTATATTCGAGGCTGTGGAATTAAGCATAAGGTTAAGCTGAATTACATCTCTCTGTTAGATGTCAGGAGGAAACCTCTCAGGAGGGATGAAGCACCTGAGGGTTGCTGCTTTCCAGCCCCAAAAGCAATGGGGAGTTTTTCCAGCCTACCCAGTCAGCCCAGCAGCACTCAGCCCCTCTGCCTCCCCTCCCAAACTGGGATCACTGGGTGCAAATGGTAGTCACTAATTCACAGAGGAGAACCAAAATATCCTACAGAGGAAGGATTTGGTTTGCCAGCACCTCTCCAGGTTGGCACAGAGGAGTGGAAACTGCAGAGCAGAGGCTGTAAAATATCCTTGATCCAGGGCAAACACTGATCTGAGCTGCTGTAGGGCATTAGGAGAGTACAAAGCTGGGCTGTGGGGTAGGATAGAAACCCCTGGCACCTGCAGAGCCAGCCCTTTGCTAATCCCCGACCCCTGTGCAGCTCCTGCAGGCAATCCAGGGGGAGATGACAGATGCTCTGCTCCTGCAGGAGCACCCAACACATCAAGTTTTGTCCTCCTGGAGAGCTGCTCTTGGGGATGGGGAGAGAGGGAAAGCAGTGAGGAATCATCTGTGATGAATGGAATCAGAGCACACACGTCTGCAGGGATCAGATCAGCCCTGGATGATGGGGATGGGGATGTTCAGTGCTGCCCTGCAGGATTAGGCCCCTGTCTGTCTCCTCCAGCACCTTGCACTGATCCTGGCCACAGCCAGATGTTTCTGGGGAAGGTGTAAGAAGTCTGGGAGCAGGCAGACACCCACCCAACCCCAGTGTTTTCCCTCCTCTGCCCTATTTCTCTGCCATACAAAGGGGACTGTGATGGGTGCTGTGCTCTGGGCTGCAGGGTGAGCTCTGTGTGCTGGAGATTTTCATTATTTCTTTTTTGTTCTGAGTTGCAGCTGACAGAAGATGTGCATTTGGGGCTGGTGGCTGAGGTTGCAACATGACCCATGATACTGGGGATGCAGTGGGGACAGTGGGCTCTGAGACATTGGCTGTGCTGCTCGCTCTTGGGGACACCACTCCGGCCCAACCTCTCGTCCAGGAGCATGGACGTAGACTTACAAAGTCCAGCCAGCTCAAGGAGAGGATCAAGGCAGGGAATAGAAGCACTTTTCTGCATTTATTTTGTATTTGGAATTCTCCCTGGCAGCTCATACTTGGCAGGTTAAATCCCCTTTCCTCTTTCTCTTGGCATTAAGTCCACTGGAGGCAGAGCTGCAGCCTAGCTCTGTCCCCAGCCATGGTCTCAGAGGACATGGACATGGATTTTTCTGAGTCATCCCCTCCAGCAAAAGCAAATGATGGGTGAAGCTCAGGCTGGGGACAGGCATGGGCTCTGCACTGTGTGCTCCTGTCTCCATGGACAACCTGAGCACCTTCCCAGACCCAGGGCAGGATCTTGGCTCTATGTTTCCCTGCTCCCACCTTATTGCTCTCCTTGGCACCTGGATCCTGCCACTCTCTGGAGGGCAAAGGGCTGGTGTCCATCACTGGACATCACATCAGCTGCTGCTGCTTTTGGGCTTCCTTGACTGCAGCTTTGCTGTAGAAATCCTGGGGTTTTTTTCCCTAGAAGAAAGATTCATATTTTCTTAGATCTGCAAGGCTAATTGAGCAGAGGAATTGATTACCATGGCCATGAAAAATGTCTTATCTCTTTAAGTCTATTAAGGACTCACGCTGATGTAGTTATGGAATACCTGTGAAGTCCCTGAGGTGTGCTCTGCCTGAGACCAGAGTTGCTGGTGGGGTCCCTTCCCTTGAGAAACAGCAAATCCAGGGAGCTGTGCCCGTTACCTGATGCCTCTCCAGCAGGGAGCTGTGATTTCTGTCTCAAGTGGCTCCAGGTTGCTCCAATCAGCAGGACTTGTCCTTGACCATAGTGGTGGAGAACATGGAGGCAGCTTTTAAATTGCTGGGATGAGGCTGATGCTGGGGATCTCAGCTCACAGTGCTGGTTAACCTTGTTTCACCTCTACCCCTTGGCCTGAAAATGTGGCATTTACCAATCCTAAACATGCTGGGAGCACTGAGACACTTAGATTCACAGAATCACAGAAAGGTTTGGGTTGGAAAGGATCTCTTAAAGCTCATCCAGTTCTGCCCCCTGCCATGGCAGGGACACCTTCCACTATCCCAGGCTGCTCCAAGCCCCATCCAGCCTGGTCTGGAACACTGTAGGGATACAGGGACAGCCACAGCTTCTCTGGGCATCCTGTGCCAGGGCCTCACCACCTTCATAGAGAAGAATTTTTTCCTAATATCCCACCTAGACCTGCCCTCCTTGAGCTTAAAGCCACTCCCCATTGTCCTGTCCCTCCATCCCTTGTCCCCGGTCCCTCTCCAGCTCTCTTGGAGCCCCTTTAGGCACTAGAAGCTCTGAAGCTCCTCTGGAACCTTCTCCAGGTGAACACCCCCAGCTCTCCCAGCCTGTCTCCAGAGCAGAGGGGCTTCAGCCCTGTGATCATCTTCATGGTCTCCTCACAATTTCTGAGCTCCAGGAGGAAACACAGTGACAGGAACCATCCCCTGGTATATTCAGACAGACCTGATGTTTTAACTCTGCCCTTTGCTTGGAACCTCAGCATCCCTTTCTGACACACACATTTGTGCAGAGCACATGGAGAATTACAGGCACCAAGTATTACAAAGCCAGACTTTGCAACATTCTATGTGTTTAGGATGAACCCTGGACCATTAGGAATCACTCAGTTTTTTTTTTTATTATTTTCCCCACCAGGATAATATCAGCAGCCTAAGTGGATGCTTTCTATTTTTTTTTTTTTGGGTGTGTATTCTTTGTGGTGAGAACCATGTAGTGAGCAATCCGTGTGCTCCAAACAAGATAATGCAGAGATACAGCAGACCTCCTGCTTGGCTGGAGATTGCTGGATAATACATGGCATTCTGGTGAGATAATAACCCCAAATGGAGTGAGTTTTTTCTCCCTGCAGCATTTACATCAAATACTTAAGGTAGCCTTTTGTGGACAGAGAAGTCAGAGGTGGTATCATCTGACTGGAGAACAGAAAAGACTTGAAATAGGGGGATAAAAAGAGCTAGTCATCGAGATGATTTCATTTTCTTGAGCTTGCAAGGCTTGGGAGGCTGTGGGATGAAAGGGGATGGAGAGAATAATTGGAGTTATGAAGTGTAGGCAGCGAGCTTGCTGCTGGGGAAGTTAATGAGCTCTATGAAAATTAAATCCCCGGCACGAGAACTCACTATGAGGATGCTCCCCCTTGTTTTTTTTTCCCCTGCTGGCTGCCAGCAGGTACTAGAAATTGAGATTTTGCCACAGATGATGCCAGGCCAACCTGCTGTCATCAGATTTCTTTCTTTGAAAGGGAGCAGAGTTTCTAGGCAAGGCAAATGCAGTGTCTGGAGTGTGCCTGCCCTCCCTAAAGCACTGACCATGTGCTGGCAGGAGATTGCAGAGGGAGTCTGAGGGTCGGTGTTGCTACTGAGCCCTGGGGAAGGGCTGTGAAAGCAAGGGGGTAGGTTAGGGGTGATGTGAAACAGGGCAAGTTGCAAAGGGTGAGCTCAAGAATTGGGAGATGAAGCAGATTTTCTGCTAAACTGAGGGCTCATGGGTGGAAATTCAAAGGAGAACAAAGACCTTGGTGCATTCCCTAGGTGCTGTTAGTATGGGATGCTGCTGGGAAAAAGGAAAGTGGGACCCTAAAGCCTAATGAGCAAAATAAAGATGAGGAAATATTTAAGGACTCTGCCAAATGCTGGGGAAGCCTCTTTGAGAATGTGCCACAGAGTTCTGGTGTTTACCCCCAAAATGGAGGAGTTTAAATCACAGCAGGTGCAGCACAGGGGGATTGGGAAGGGCAGGGGAGAAGGACCTATTTTAGGCAAGGAGCTGAAAAATATCCTCTGTGTTTGGCCAAGGATGTTGGGAGAGGACGTGATGCCTGTCTATAAATACAGTGGGAGTGTAAACACCAGGCAGGGAAACAAACTGATTTAACTGGAAGGGCCATGTCAGCAGAAAACCAAATCACTCTGAACCAGGCAGGAATAAATCTGAGACGAGATCAGCACATGGCTGTGGGATCCTGGGGTGGCTGGGGCTAATAGGATTGTTGGGGTGAAAGACCTCAAAAGTAATTTTGAGGCAGAGCTTGTTAAACTGATGAAAGATCTAATGGGGCCATTCTCTGCCTGCAGCAGAGTGGGAGCTGAGCTGGGAAATCCCTTTGGGGGTGAATTACTGTGAGCTCCCTGACTCGCATCCACAACATCCCAGTGACCCTGAGCCTATGGTAACAGGAGTAGAGACTATTCATAGCACTACAGGATTCTTTATTTGTATTTTCCGCACCCATCCCATGCTATTTGTAAGGCAAAAAAAAAAAAAAAAGGAATATTTGAAATTAATACAGGAATATCTGAAAATGCCTTCTTGCACCAGGCTGGATGGATGGATATCAGGATTAGCACAGGGGCTTCCAGCAAGGTCTCTGCTGTAGATACAAAGGAGCTTGTGAGGGTCTTGTGCTGATGAGCAGAAGATGCTCATGGTGGGGGATGCTCAGCCCTGCCTGAGACAGGGCTGTGCGGGCACAAATCCACACTGAGCTGCTGCATATTGCTCCTATCATGGGAATCACAATACTGTGTTAGCACCTTATGGTAGCAGACCAGAAATGGGAAAAAATTTACTTTTTTCTCCGTTAATCTTAGCATTTCCTGCAACCTGAGAGCCTCCAGACAGATGGATCATAAAGTTCTTGATGTTTTTTGGGATAGGCCCTCAGAGGGAGGTTTGTGGGCTGAGCCACACTTGAGATTTTGGAAAGGGTCGTGTGAGGGAGGTGGGAGAGGCTCCCCTGGGGCAGAAGGGTGTTTGTTCTGCAGCAGGAACAGACCCAGGAATGATTTCCCTATTTTTTTTCCCTAGGCATTTCAGTTTTGTTAATCAGACGAAGCTCGTAGAACTGTTAATTCCTTGGGCTGGAATTAACCTCGTGATGAGGGTGTTTGGATAAAGCCTTTGGAAGGCTGTGCTGTTTGGACACAAAAGGGGTTTGCTGAAGCTTATGTGGGGTCACAGTGGCCTAATTAGGATTATGAGGAAATGGTGTTTTTTGCAAATGGGTTTTTAGGTAAAGGAAGGAGGTGGCTGGAATGTGCTGTTAGATGTGGAGTGTAGCATTAAATGAGCATGTAAATGAGATGACTCTCATTAGAAAAGGGCAAGTTTGATGAACAGTTCCTGAGAGCTTTCCCTGGAATGATGCCTTTGACTTCTGCCTCCTGCCTTATTATGGCAGGACAAGGAGGCTGGGAGGGTGGGAGGGATAATGAACTGCTGGGAACGCTGGGAGAGCACAGCTTTGATGCTGGCAATAAGGAGCAGGCATTTCACCTCTGAGTACAGCACTGCTAAATCTGAGCATCATCCCAAAATTAACCTGCTTGGGAATATGGCAAAACCACCATCAGGCCCGGGGTTGAGGTTTGGCTGAAAGTTATGGTCAGTGTTGGTGGAGGTGTTTGGCAGGGTTCATGTCTAGGGGGGCTGAGGTTTGGCTGAAAGCTATGGTCAGTGTTGGTGGAGGCTTTTGGCAGGGTTCATGTCTAGGGCTCTGCTGGAGCTGTCATGAGCAGGTGAGTCTCCCTTGGATGTGCTTATGCTCAAGTCCAGGGTTGCATGGGAAGTTCAACCTCCCAAAATTCTCCCCAGGATCATCTCAGCACCCAGGCCTGCCACAAGCCATGGTGGAGTCCAGAGTTACCTCCTGCACTTGGGATGAAGCAGTGCTGTTTTTTTCCTGCCTAAAACAATCTTGACTATTAAGCCTCGAGCCCTAGGCCTTCTCAGCCTGACAATAGCACTTCAGGATGATTCCCCTTGAGCCCTCTCCTTGCTGAAACAACCTGTGTGTGCTGGCTGTGTGTGCTCCAGCCCAAATGAGTGCAAAGGCTCCAGGAATGAAAGCAAAATCCCATTTGTCTTTCTTGAATGCAAACAGTTGGAGGATCAGAGACGTTCATCCCATTTAGAAGCAGGTTAGGGCAATTTTCAGGTGCAGGGGATGTATTTTGCTGAATAAGGTGGTTTTTGTTACCACTCCTGCAACTGAAGATGAAAACCTTGCTTCTCATCAGCTGCCTTCCTGAATTTGGTGATCACCTCCTTTGGTTTATCTGAAATAGGCTGACACATGGGGAGAGCTTCAGGGATTAATGGAGTGGAGCTGTCCTTGTGGAATCTCTGCTAGATCCCCCAAGCGAGGCGGAAAAGGATTTTCTGAGCCCCTCAGCACTCCTGGAGGAGGTTTTAAGCTCTGAGACATCCCCAGCTGATGTAGATGTTCATGGTTCTCTTGGATAACTTTCCTTTGAGACAAGGAGATTGATGCCCTGAGCATTTGTGAGACCATCAGATCCAAAGTATTTTCCTTCTGGGCCCATATTCTTCTGGGCCAGAAATGAAAGCTGTCTCATGCTCCTTCCACGCTACTTTTCCTCATCCCTCCTGCATCTTTACCCTCTAACTGTGGGTTTCTCAGGCCAGGATTAACCCCCACAGTCAGTGCAGGTTTAGGCGATGAGATCCTTGTGTTGGTTACACCCCTCATCAGGAGCTGACATTCCCTAGTGCTGGAAACTACAAGAACCAACCCTCAAATTGCAGCAGCTCCCACGCTGCTCCCCTGACTCTGACTGCAGCCATTGGCAGCCCTGTAATTGTCACTGTAATTGCAGGGGACTTGGAAACCCTGAGCCCTGCCAGAAACATAACTTAATCTTTCCTGAGCTGTTGCATTTGAGGGCTGAGTGTGGGGATTTGCTCTTCTCGTGGTGGCAGGGGATCAATCCTGATCCCAGAGCTGGCAGGGAGGGTCTGGGTGTTGCTGCTCCTTCCCAGTGCAGAACAAGGAGCCCAGGTAAGCTTGTTACAGGGGCTTATTCAGCAGATGGACGAGCTGTTGCCAGGTAGATCTTATTGCTCATTAATATACCATTGGCCTCATTTGTGTGCCCTGCTCACCTCTGGCTGTATCCTTGTCTGGTGCAGGGAATGTGTTTCCAGCCCAGCCTGTCCCTGGCATCCTGTTTCCATTGTTCCTCACCTTCCCAGATGGAAATAGCTAGTGAGGGACCTGGATATGGCCATACCCATTCCTGGGGCTTGAGAGATGTCCTAAATATGGCACTGGATCACAGTCCCCAGGCTATTGAGAAATGATGCCCCATCCCTGGAAGTGTCCAAGGCCAGGTTGGACGGGGCTTGGAGCAACCTGAAATAGTGGAAGTGTCCCTGCCCATGGCACGGGGTTGGAACGAGATGAGATTTAAGGTCCCTTCCAAACCCAAACCATTCTATGAACCTATGATTTGACTGTGAGAGATACCAAAGGTTTCTGTATCTCCTCCAGCTGTGCTTTCCCAGTGTTACAGAAACTCCTGAGGAGGGTATTTGTGAGCATGTTGACATGGGGACAGGTGGGTGACACAAACCACCTCATCCTACAGCACAGCAGGGAGTGATTTGGGGCTGGGAACCTGCTGCATTCACCTGTAGCATCTATCGAAACTCCCCCGAAAAACCAAAGCCTGGCAAAATCCCTCCTCCTGTGCCATTCTTTCTTAAATGTTTGCCATCAGTACATTTGGTTCTCCATTTTCCCTGGTACTGAAGTGAGAGGTTTCATAATGATTCACACTGTGTTCTGCTGAGCAGCTTCAAGCAGCAACTGGGGAGTCTGTTAAACAGGCATCCAGCCCGGAATATTTTGTACACTATCTAAATGCAGAACTGTAATTAAAAGACATGCTTGAAATAAATGACAGAGGGTTTGGGTTTGTGATTTTTTTCCCCTCTTTTTTTTTTTTCCTTCCCAAAGGGAGATAGGAAGGCGGGTAGAAGTTGCTCTGAAGTACCAAAAGGCACAAGCACATTTGAACAAATAATATCCAACAACACAGGTCAACAGAATTGCTTTCAAATGCTGCCTGTTTGGTTATCACCCAGGGAACTTTCTGTCTGATTAAAAATAATTATTGCTGGCATTAAATCTGTTCAGAATTACTCAGTGCAATTCGTCTCCTACCACACGCTGCTTCCATATGCCTGGTCTGTTGAGTGAAAAATGTCTCTTTTATTCAGATAAATAATGCTTTGTAAATATTTAGAGATGAATGTTCTGGATCAGTGAGCGGCTATTTTTTTCCTGATGATAAATATGTGCAAATGAGCTTGTGTTTGGCGGCAGCTCCATTTGAGGCAGGCACTCTATGGGGTCAGATTAATCCCTATGTGAGTGTGCAGGGGCTGTGCCAGGATGATTTGCCACGGGGACAGCAGAAGGGTCACAGAATCATGGAAGAGTTTGGGTTAAAGGCCATCTCCTTCCAAAGTTACTGCAATGAGCAGAGGTACTTTCCCCTAGACCAGGCTGCTCCAAGCCCTGGAAAACTGGTCTGGAATCCAGGGATCCAGGGGCAGCCACAGCTTCTCTGGGCCCTGTGCCAGGGCCTCACCACCCTAAGTCAAGAATTCCTTCCCAATATCCCATCCATCCCTGCTCTCTGGCAGTGGAAGCCATTCCCTGTGTCCTGTCCCTCCATCCCTTGTTCTCAGTCCCTCTCCAGCTCTCCTGGAGCCCCTTTAGGCTCTGCAAGGGGCTCTGAGCTCTCCTTGGAGCCTTCTCCCAACCTGGCTCCAGAGCAGAGGAAATCCAGCCCTTGGAGCAGCTTCATGGCCTCCTCTGGACTGGCTCCAACAGGTCCATGTCCTTCTGGATGCAGCACTGCAGGTGGGGTCTCATGAGAATTAAATAGAGGGGAAGAATCCCCTCCCTCACCTGCTGCCTGAGCCTTTGGATGCAGCCCAGGACATGTTTGGCTTTCTGGGCTGCCAGTGCCAGGTGATGTTCAGCCTTTCATTCACCAGCACCCAAAATCTTCCTTGGCAGAGCTGCTTTCAATTCCCTTCAACCCCCAGCTTGTAACACCAAGGGTTGTCCCAGTCTAGGTGCAGAACCTTCTGTTTGGTCACTTCTGCTGCTGAGCCACTGGGAAGAAAATTTTAAAGGATTTTAAAATCTCTTAAGACATCTGCAATGCCTGCCAGCCAAACATAGTTGCAGGTACCTGGATGTTGGGCAAATGCCATGGATTTCCCTCTTTCCTCCTGCTAAGTCCCAGGAGGATCCATGGGACATGGGCAAAGGCACCAGAGCTGCATCCCACATTGTGTCTGGATCTGATCCTGCTCCCCAATATGCCTGGAAGGAGGGTTTGTTTAAGAAATGGGGCACATGAACCTCTTGGCATGCCCAGACTCCTGCCTGGTGCTGACAGAGGCTCGTGGGACTGGATGGGATCGTGGGTTATAGCTCCTGGAGAAATGTGATGGCAGTGGAGTTGACACTTTGCATCTTTCCCCTTTTACACTTCAAAAGCACTGCAGGGAAAATGCTCATCTCAGTGCCAAAAAAACGTATTTGCTGAGCACATATAACCTCCAGGACAGCTGCTCTGGCTGGGTCCTGGTGATTCATGGAAAGGGAACATGGCTGTTGGAAGGTGCACAGAATATTTAAAGCAATGCAGTTTTCACATGTTTTGTCCAGAGGTGTTAAATGAGATGAAATCTCTCCCACAGGTGAGATAATGGGCTCTGTGAGAGGTGAGAGTTCAGCCAGACACATCCCTCCACTCCCAAAATGCCTCCCAGGGAGTGGAGGTGTTGGAGAGCACGTCCAAAAGATGAATTTCTTTCCCTCAGGATATGCACAGGGAGAGGGATGCAAATCCCAGACCTCCAGGTCTGCCACCTCTTCACCTCCATCACCTCTTTCTCCCAGGCAAGTTCCAAGTGGCCAGAGATGCTCAGTGAACACCCTCTGTATGTATTTGCTCTGCATTCCATTAACACATGGAGGCAAACAACAGGCATTAATGAATTCCTTCGTTTATGATGACAATACGTTTTTGAGTCCTTCTATTGATCTGCCGAGCAAGCTGATAAAAAGAGCAAACCTTGCAGTATTTACTGCCCTGAGCCTAAGTGTGATGTCTGAATCAACAGAGCCTGTTTGCTTTTCAAAATTCAAATGAGGACAAAAATAATCTCCTTTTCAGGAGGCCAGCAGGCCCCGGCAGGAGGGGTTTTGCCAAATTCACTCAAAGAGATGTCACAATTTGAGGCCAGCCTGAAGGGCCTGGGTTGGGGTAACTGGGATTTCCCTGGGCGGTGGGGTCTGTACTGATGCACACAGGGGCAGACACTGGGTCAAGCTGTGAAAACTGGAATCCAGAGCAAAAAGGCATTTGACAGTCATCTGAGTCATCAGCTCCACGTGGTTAATTAGGCATAGCTCCTAATCAAAGTCATTATTTACCTTGGAAAGCAGGAGACTGGGCTGCTCCAGCCTTTGTTGAGAGCAGGGCTGGGCTTTGATGTGTTTTCTAGGGAGGACAGTGGGAAACAGAGGCATGTGGTTCCTTTGGGTGCATGGAGACAGGAAAAACCCATGAAATGAAGAAATTGGAGTGACTGGGAGGGTCAGTGTCACCTCTGGTGCTCTGGGTTTTTTCCACACTGCCCCATGTTCAGTGGGAGCTGCAGGATGGAGAGGGATGAGCAGCGTGAGCCTGCCTGACCATAGACTGGATCCAAACCACCCTGCTCAGATTCACTCCAAAAGAAAAACAAACCAAAAAACCAAACAGGATTAAAGAATTCCCTTTCTCTCTCTGGAATATTGGAGACCACAGGCCATGCTTCTGCCTCCGTGCTCGCCCTGAGAGCAGATGGAGCAAACCCATCCTCTGCTTTCCACTCCAAAAGGCAGCAGCATGCTCAAGCCTTGACCAAAGAGGCCATTACAAAGGCAAGTCAAAGCCTTGATTTAAACCAGCTTGTTCAAATATTTTCATGCTCCTTGTGGTTGGATTCCAGACTTTCACTCCCTGATTACTTTAGCCTGGAAAAAAAAAAGGGAGAAAAGAAAGGTCCGATTCAGTGATGAGGGAACAGCACTGCTGAGCACAGGGTGCTACAGTTTCCCCAGGAATTCTTTTGGGTCTCAGAATGCCCTGCAGTAAATAAAAACAACCACAGATTGCTAAAGATTGAGGGAGATAGTTTTGCCCATGTTAACAATTTATAGGATGCTCTCTGGGAAGGTGAAGTTTGGGAGATGCTCCACAGACACTATTAACAGTTATGGTTATTAATGAATATCCTGGGCTTTTGGCACCATCAAATTGTTTTGATTCAGGATCCTGAAGGGACTTTGGGTTTCCTGGACAGTCCATGAAGAGGGGCTGTGAGGAGTCTCCCCATGTTTTTTGCTCCTCTGAAGTGGCAGCTGTGGGAGGACAGGGGAGGCTCTGGGGCTGTGCTGGCTCCATCATTGACTCCAACTTCACTCACAAATTATTTATGGTCATCACTGGCTTCTCATTCTTGGTGTCATGGAGATGGTCCACAAGCAAAAACCTCCCAGTGAGCTCAGCTCATCTTGACTCATATATATATAAAAAAATATATTTTTTTTTCTGCATCCAGGAATGTGCTTGCAGGATCCCCTTCAGAAGCCATGAGCTTTGACATCCGGGGGGACACTGGAAGGTTTCCCCCCTGCCCTACATGTGACAGGCACTTGTGTCCTCATTCCCTTTGTTGGAAAGCCCCTCATGGCCACAATCATCACTCCAAGGCCACAGAGTAGGCACAGGATCAGAAGACAATTTTTAGGAGGAAGGAAGCAGCTGATGGTGGTGTGTGCTCTTCCCAAACAAAGATAAAGAAGGGTTCTCCAAATAACTGTTCTTGCTGGCAAGGGGTATTTTTAACCAGTAACATGACACAAAAATAACACAGACGGCTGGAAAAAAAAGAGAAATGGCTGCTTTGCTGGGAGAGGAGTTTGCTGTTTCATGGGGAAGACAAGAAACATTTATTTTGCAGCCCTCTCCCAGCTCCCAGTCAGACATGCCATTCCCAGGAGGTGTTACCCATGGTGTTTGCATGGACATGGGGGATGATTTTAAATGGCTGCTATAAAGTAATAAAGGTTGAAAGGTCAGGCTTGGGTATAAACAGCCCCCAGGAGCCTGTTTTTACACCCTGGCCATGCCCTGAACCAAGAAAGAATTGGTCAACTTTATGGGCTCCTTCCTCCAGAGACACTTTGGACAGCTGGATGTTCTGGTTAACGCTGTCAAAAGGCAGAAAATACAACTCTGACTCAGTGCCAAACCAAGAAATGACCTTTTCCCAACACTCCTGCCTGCAGCCTTCCTTCCCCACTGTGCTGCAGAGCCAAGGACTGTGCTGGGAGCAGGGCTGAGCCTGCCCGTGGCAGGGAGAGAGCTCTGGCACATCCTTTGGGGTGTCTGGGGTTTTCTAGCTCTGATAAGAGCCTTCATGGCTTTGGGGCAATTTTTCTACATGCTTGACAGCTGTTTTTTTTCCCCTTAGTAAAGAGCAGGAAATGAACTGGGGTAAGGATGGGATGTGCAGCGTGTGGGGGAAGTTTTGGAAAGAGGCTCAGAGCCCAGGGCTATGTGGGGATGTTGATATTCAGGTGGAAAAGCAGGAGTATCCCCTTGCAGGTACACGCCCACACATGCAGAAGGGAAATTATTTTCTGGTTATTCTTTTGGGGAGAGCAGTCAGGAAAAGGAGCAGCTGTGGAGGAAAATCACAGTTGCTCATGGAGCAGCCCCAAGGCTCTGGTGTCTCCACCCCGTTTCTCTGAGATGCCTGATGTGAGTCAGGTCCTTCCTTCTGCCTTCCCCTCCAGGATGAGTAATGGAGCAGGGATAACCTTTGACATGTCCTGGGGACTCTCCCAGCTCCTTATTTTAAGTGTTTCATTAGCAGGGATCAGGATGGAGTAAAAGTGTGGGGGAAATGGGGAAGTGTCTGCTGGGGGTTCCAAGGAGACCCCCCAAGAAATGCACTCAGTTCCTACAAGAGCATCCACATTCTATGGGGAGGGAACCCCATAACTCAGCTTTCCTCAAACTGCAGCAACCCCCAGTAAATCTTATTTGTGTTTTAAGGCTTAAAATCTCCAGCAACTCTGGGAGTCTTTGCTGCAGCATTGCAGCACCTGGAGGGAGCCTCTGCCCAGCTGATCCTTGTGTGTGCCTGGGATGGGAGGTCTGGCTGCAGCCTGGCCCTGGAGCAACCCAAAGGCAGCAGCAATTCAGTCAGTGAGGACCAGAATTCACCTTTCTCCCCTCACTTTTCTCAGTGTTGATTGCATAGAACCATGGAATCATTTAGGCTGGAAAAGACCCTTAAGGTCATCCAGCCAATTGTTCACCCAGCACTGCCAGCCCCACCACTCACCCATGACCCCAAGGGCCACATTTCTGGCTCCATTTATTGGTACAATGGCTTGGAGAGGTGAGTCCTGGCCTGTGAGTGGGACATTTTTACCTTCTGGGGTGAAAATAATGACCTCAAGCATGATGGGCTGAGTCTGGTGAGTGCTGAAATTTCCATAAATAAGTCCTTTACTGTGGGAGAGGGGAGTGGCATTCATACCAAGACCTCTCCTTTTCAGGCTTACAAATAAATTGCATGGTGTGCTCTTTAGGGTTGTCCTGTGCCAGGAGATGGACTTGATGATCCTTGTAGGTCCCTTCCAACTGAGGATATTCTGGGATTCTGTGATAAATAATCTCTTCCCCATAAGCAGTGTGCCAGAATTGCACTCGGGTCGGTGAATCAGAGGCGAGCAATTTATGTCAAGATTTCCCCCCTCTTGCAAATTATAATGTACTATATTGTCATTATAGGATTATGATTATGCCTAATAAGCAGGAATTTTGGGTGCTGGCAGCTCTTTAAACTTCACTGCAGTGATTTCTTTGCCTGTCCCGAGGCAAAGGCAGGCAGCAGAGTCACATGGATGGAGAGGGCTCTGTGGTGGCCCAAATTGAGGTGGGGTTTGGGAGGTCAGGATGAAAGGGACCATTGTGGGGGTTTGTCTGCTGCCCAGCATGTGAAGAGCCTGGTGTTCAGCAGGGCTCATCATGTGTCAGCTCTGAGCACGATTGCTGACCTTTGATTTTGGGCCCAAGGGGTCTGTTTGGTCCTGGGCGTGATGCTCAGCCCATCAAACAGCCCGGGGATGCTTCAGGCTTCGAAGTAGTGGGGTTTGGCAGAAGTGTGTGATTATTTCTCTTTTCAGGAAAGGAAATGAAATCTTGCAATTTCAATGAAGATAAATTGGGTAAGGTCTGGGCCATTTCCATGCATTTCAGGTCATCTCCTTAATTTTCATGTTTTCACTTGTTTTCAGAATTTTGTCTCATCAATGTGCACCAGTTCATTTCTTCAGTTACTATTCCTGTCTTTTTGTTGACCTTTCTTGCCTGATTTCGGGATGTCAGTGGGAACAATTTTGGCAAGTTTCAGCCCTTTTTCACTCATTTTTTTCACTCCATTTGCAGATAGTTTTGGTTTTTTTTCCAGTTGTGTCTCATTTGATCATACCTCCTTTTCAGAGTGCTTGTTCTACTTTGTTCTCTGCTTTCAAGGTTCCATTTCCTTTCCTGATCGAGGCAGCGCAAGGCCTGGGTTAGGGGAGGTTTAGGGTGGAAATTAGGAAAAGATTCTTCATCCAGAGCATGGTTGAGAACTGGAAGAGGCTCCCCGGGCCAGATGTTGTGGCATGAAGCCTGTCAGAGTTCCAGAAGTGTTAGGACAGTTCTCTCAGGCACATCATATGACTTTTGGAGTTATCCTGTGCAGGGCCAAGAGTTGGGCTTGGTGGTCCTTGTGGGTCCTTTCCAACACAGGATATTCTGTGATTCTATGTTAGAGAAGCCTTTTGGGCACCTGGGCTAATTCAATTCCTCAACTACCTGCAAAATACTCCTGCATGGGGTATTTAATTGTTTTATTAATTTCTCACAGGTAATGAGCAGTTTCAAAAGATGAAATCTCAAAACACCAATGTCAAATTAAAAAAGAAAAAAAACCCCAGTGAATGCTTTCTGTTATTTGCTGATCTTTCCAGTGTCAGTCTTTAGATTTTGGGGGCCTTGGTGTAGACTTTAATAATTGCAGTTGGTAAGACTGGATTTAAAGGGCTATGATTGGTATATTAAATTTCTGGTATTTAGCTATGTGTTATTTGTATGAAAATTGAAGCCACCTTCTTCCTCAGATCTCCTGCTAATAGTGTTGTTTTAATTTAGGCTTGTTAATGGGCCATGTAATTTAAGGACAAACCTTGGTGTTTGAAGCATTCCCAATCACTTCAAGTCCCTCATCAGCACTCAGGACCTTCCTGCCTTTGCAGATGGAAAACATAGGGGCCTCCAGAGGCAAACTACAGGTGGATATCTCCACCTCCAATAAAGGGTTATGTACATGTGAGTGCCCAGGATATTGGGGATCTCTTCTTGCCCCATCCCTGGAAGTGTCCAAGGCCAGGCTGGACAGGGTCTGCAGCAGCCTGGGATAGTGGAAGGTGTCCCTGCCCCTGGCAGAGGGTTGGAATGAGATGAGCTTTAAATTCCCTTCCAATCCAAACCCGTCTGTGATTCCATGAAGACATGGGATGTCTTTGGGAAGGTCTGTCTGCTTGTTGAAACAACCCCCAAACCTCACAGTGCTGGGATAAATTGTGGGGACAAGGGATCCAGGTAGTCATTCCCAGCTCAGCAGTTGATGCTCCAGCTAGCAATTCTTCTCCAAGGTTTCATCTCCTGAGCTTTTCCTTCCAGGCTGGGTTCCTTCAGCACCATGAGGAGGAGGAGGAGGAGATGGAGGAAGGCTGTCACACAGCACTTGCTCTTCTGAGGATTTTACAGCACCCAGGTCTGCTCCTGAGTTTCTCACCACATCCTTCTCCCCTGCTGAAGGGTCTCATGTTCCGTGCTTCCCACCATAGCTCCTACCTCACTCTACATCTCCTGTGGCTTTAATTCATCCACCTCTCACCATGAGACACAAGAGCACCACTAAGCACATGAACATATCTGATAATTTATGGTCCAGCTTGGGAGCTCCATGGCTTCTGGATACTGCTAAGTGGTTCTGTAAGTGAACTAAATATCATCCCTTCAGGATTCCAGCTGATAACTTTATTTTAGGCATTTTTCCCAAGGGGAAAACCTAGAATCTACACTTTAATTCTTCACTGGTACCTGTTCCTCCTGAAAAATGTTGCTGAACTGAGTCACAAGGAGAAGGAATGCATCTAGGTGCAGAGTCTGTTGCCACCACCTGGGATTTATGCCATGGAAAACACCATTCCATCAGGACGTAGCTGCCATGGGCACCTCATCAGCATGATGGGAAGTTGCATTTATCCTGTTGTGTGGATGCAGAATGGGCACCTCCACCATAAATCCAGTGCCAATGCCTCACTGGAGAATTTTGTGCCTGTGGTGGTAGGAGGAATCTCATTAACACAAACTTCAGAGGGATCCAGCCCTGCCAGCCACAAGACAAATGCAGCAGTGCTATCACCATCTATCAAACGGAGAATGACCTTTGCTATCCATTAGGATGAAATGAAAAGCTTTGGGCTTTAACTTGGTTAAAATGCACATGGCTGTCTTTTTAGATCCTGGAGCCCAGCACATTGCTGAGATTAATCAAATTGTGCATTTTGCAAGTGCTTAAGCAGTATTGTTATGTAACTCCATCTCTGCGTGGCTCCAAGACAGAAAGCAGAATAATTACACAGAGCCCGGCTGTGGAATCATCCTGCTGTGGTCAACAGCTGAGGAGGCAGGAGGGGTTTGGACCCAAGTGCCAACCCCATGTTCTCACATCTTGAATTCAGCTTTCTTCTGGTCAGAATTAAATATGTGGATCTCTAAGGCTGTGTGTGTGCCCAGCAGGGCTCAGCTGAAGAACACGGGTGCATCTCATTGTCTGTCCTAAAACTCTCCACAGAAAGGGGGTGTAGGATGAGTTTTTCTGGTATTTAACTTTGAAAAATGCTGGTGTGCCAATGCAATGTAGCCATGTTGAAAAGAGGGAGACGAGGGGGCCCACAGAGGGCAGCAGGACCTGGTGGGGGTCTGTGCCTCTGGGGTGGCTGGGGAATGCCAGTGAAGAACATGCCTGGAAAACTCTCTTTCCACCAGCTATTTCAGCAAGAGAGCTCTGACCATGGGTCCCTCCTCTTTGCTCACACCTTGTCCCTGAGACAAGCACAAATTCTGCTGTTCCCTAAGAGAAGGAATTACTCAGATCATCATGTCAAAGTGTTGTAGTCAATGCCTCGGTGTCCCAGTGGGGACCATCCAGTGGTGTCCCTCAAGGGATGGTATTGGGACTGCTTGGAGCTGGATGATTTTTAAAGGTCCCTCCCAGGCCAGCGATTGTAAAATCCACGATTGTAAATCCTCACAAACCCTCCTGAGCTCCTTGGCCTCCACTGTGCTTACCCTGCCTCCAACAGCTTCTTGTGTGTGTTTTCCCCTCCCTTTCTCCTCTCAAGCTCATTTCTGCTTTTCTTCTGGTCACAATGAAGCCCACCTCCATCCTGGTGCTAATTTGGGACCCTCTGTGGCATGGGCAACTCTTGGTGCTCCCATACCAAAGATGAATCTATTTTTCTGCATGAACTCTCCAGTTTTTCTATTTTCTTGGCAATTCTTGGCATAAGATACAGACAATTCTGCCAAGCCATGCAGGCAAGGCAGTCAGATGGTGACTGATACCTTCTTATCTTCACCTGAGAGCTGCACCCAACTCTGCATCCCTGGATTTTCAACCATTGCTGCTCCATGGGAAGTCAGATCCTCCTGTACAGCCAAATCCCATTCCCAGCTGACTTGAGCAAAAGCAGGAAATGCTTGGAGCAAACAAAACAAACCCCAAAAGTCTGTGCAGCTGTGTGAATTAGATTGCATGGAATCAGTCTGAGGTCTCACCTTACAGTCCCTGGTTAGAAAAGCTGCTGTGTTTATAGGTTGTAACCCCACCTGTATTTATTTCAGTGTCAGTCTAAGCAGATGCTTTACTTAAGCCTATAAATATCTCTTTTTTGCCTGCCTAAAGTATCTGCTTATTTACAAACAGAAATTAAATCCAGTTTGGAGGATATGATGTAACAGGGTCTTATATTGAAATAACAACAAGCTTTGGGTTCCAGCTGGTGTTGCTCAGCTGGCAGATAAGAACATAATACTGCTGCATATAGACAAGCCTAGAAGCAAACAGATATTCTTGTAGCTTCAGTGCAAAAGTCAAGAAAAAGTGATGATGAGGAACGCTGGAGCCTTGTAAATCAACAGAGCACCATCAGCTGATCTGACAGGAGTTGAGCAAAGAGGAGCTGATACCTCAGTGGAAATCAATCCCTTAATGGACAGCTTCCCTTGTCTGTTCCTGGAGTTGATGCAAGTCTCTGGGAGGATCTAAAGTGATCAGCTGGGAATACACCCCTGTTTGAGCAGGGTCTTTGGGAGGTGTCTCGTTAACTCAAGTTGTTCGAACTTTCAGTCTGATGGTGACATCAGATAAAATCACCTCTCAAGTGGGCTCAATCCTGGATTTCTGTTACACCAAATCTGAAGGAATTTCCTCATGCAAAGGGTTGTTAAGCATTGGAATGGAGTGCCTGGGGAGGTGGTGGAGTCCTGATCCCTGGAGATGTCCAAGGAGCTACTGGACATGACATTCAGTGCTCTGGTCTGGGTGACAAGGTAGTGACAGTCACAGATTGGACTCAATGACTTCAGAGGTCTTTTCCAACCTAAATGATCCTGTGATTCTGTGATATGGGATGTGCTTTTTATGTCTGTATGCTGGTAATAAACAAGTTTGCATCACTCAGTTACAAATCCATAGGTAAAAGCCATTTCCAGTGTGGTCTGTGAATACCTGGAGGAGCTGCGTGGCACCGGATCCACGTCCTGCTCAGACCCTGCTCTCCCCTGGGAATGCCTCTGCCCTGAGAAACTGAGCCAGGAGCCTTGAACGGGAACCAGTGACTAAATATGAACTCAGAAAAAACAAAGACCCCATTTAGATGTAAATGGA
>VXBI01009662.1:908179-920004 GCA_013397375.1 Toxostoma redivivum
GTTGATCTTTAATGTCCTTTCCAGCCCAAACCATTCTGTCACTCTGTGACAAAATATCAGCAGTGATCTCTGCGTTGGTGGCTGTGGTTTGTGAAAGACCCTCAGCACATCATTTTGCCCCACTTTTCATGTCCCCATACAATGTCAGGACAGCTAAACAGCTTCCAAACTCAGATGGGACTTGAGGAAGGCAAGAGACATCCCAGGAGCTGAGATAAAAGGCTGCAGTTGTCTCCCAGGCTGTCGGTATTAAAACAAGGGACATTCCTTGCTTGTTGTTCCCCATCAACATGAAGGATATGATGACTAATCATAAAATTTTATGGAACAAAAGCTCACGGGCATTTCATTTGCTCTTTTGTGACTTAGGAGTCATGGACAGTTCAGGAATGTGATGAACCCTGAGAAGAAGTTTTATCTTCTTAACCAAGGACTAGAACTGCGCAGTACCACGGGCGGGATAATCTACTTCCTCCAGGCTGCTGCCTTAAAAGTGTCAAAAAGTTAAAAGGATTTGAGTAAAAATAGAAAACGACATCCTGGATGATGGGGGAAGGCTTTGTGTCCGATGGGAAGCCAGGGAAGGCAGGAAGTCACCAGGCACAGCCCAGCACTATCAGGGAGCCCAGCTCACATGGGGAGCTTTGGGCTTGGATGGGAGGAAGGAGGACAAACCTTGTGGAAAGTCAAAAATCCAACCTGGCTGTTATTACTGGGGGGAATGGGGTGGTTTCTGCTTGTTCTTGCTACTCTGCCCATGTGCATGGGGCCTAAATGAGATGGGTGCCAGGGCTGGGTTGGCTCCTGGGGGAACAAAACACCTTCTGCTTCCCACAGCAGCATCAGAGTGAACAGAAAAATCTGGGATTTATTCTCAAAAGCCATCCCAGCAAACAAGAGCTCTTGGAATTTCCATTAGAGCAGCAATGGATGGGCAATGCCAGTGATGCTGGGATGGAGATGTGGAGCCATGGAAAGCTGAGAGGTGGCCTGTTTCCAGGGCTTGGTGCTGAAATGTCATCTTGGTATAATTGAGTGAAGAAGACTCAGCCTGTCCTCTAACAGCAAATTAAACACAACTTTGTGGGTTTGGTGGTTTGTTGCCAAGTGCCAATACAGCTCCATATTAATGGCTTATGACAGGATTATTCTCCCTGTTTTTGGCAGGAAGCAGCTCTTTGGCCTTAATCCTGCTTGTGGCCGAGGGAAGAAACCCAGCATATCCCACGTATTTACCAATGGTGTAACTCCCAAACACTGCTTAAATCCCCAACTTTCAGAGAGGAACAGAGCAGAAGGACCCTGCAACAATCAAAAAATGCTGCCAGGAAGCAAGGAGAGGTGAAGACCATTTGTGCACATCCCAGGGTGAAGCTCAGTCTACCCCATGAACAGGAATTCCCCTGTGTAACTGTGGGCATCTATTCTCTAGCCATAAATATAATGTATAAACATCACAATAAAAATAAGAATATATAATATTTTATATAGATATACAAATATGCAAAAATATATGGGTGAGGTTGTTAAATCAACAACTTCTAAAAAAAATTTAATACCAGTAGTGAGCTCAATATTTAAATGCCTGAAAGGGGGCAAAACCCCCAAACAATAGGGTTGGAAATGGGAAAGCAAAAGGGATTTGAAATTTAGGAGGGCAAAGTACTCAGGCCTCCATAAAACCAGGTCAAAACCTCTTTGGGGGGCATCTGGATGAAGGCTCCTATAGCATTAATCCTTCTTAAAATTCACAGACTCCAGCCAGGGACCTCAGTGACCACAGAGAATCTATTTAAGTGAAAATGTCCAAATTACACACCCAGCATTCCACCCTTCCCTGTGCTTGCAGTGATGAGAGACCAACCCTTCAAGGGCTCGATTTTGGGAAGAGCTGAGTTGTCAGCACTGGCAGCTGAGCTTCACTGAACTGAACTGGCAGCGTCACTGGAAATAAAAGCAGGTTTGTTTTTGTTGGTTTGTCTCTGTTTTGGTTTTTTTTTTTTTTTTCTCCAAGAGAGAATTTTCAAAATTTCTCCCTGACTGTTGAAGTTGTGGCTGGCTCTGTGAGGATTTGCAGCAGGGCAGCAGGGCTGGGCTGCACTGGAGGCTGCTGGACTGGTCAGTGCAGGGGCTGGGAGAGGACAAAGATACGTGTGTGCAAACCACCAAAACCTCCAGGAAAAATGAGGACAGGCTTGAATTTTTATAAGGAGGTCAGCACAGCCATGGCTTTGTGCTTCCCACGGACCTGCGGACAATGTCCCTTCTCACTGTTACACATTTGCAAAGAGGAGGAGGGGAAAGAATAAAAGTCAAACTTTGTCTCCTTCGCCTTGCCCGTGCCAGCCTTGCCCTGTGGGCATAGAGGAGGTGACAGGGTGGCTGGGGTGGAGGCGACACCCCGCAGCAAAAAATACAGAAAATAAAAAAAATGCAGCTGCCATCGCTGCATCCCTCAGCGAGGCACAGGGACGATGCGAATTTTGGGAGGTAGAAATGTTTATCTTGACTTCAAGCTGGAAACTGTGTGGAGTAACCAGGAGTCAAAGCGTGAATAGCTAACTACAGGGAGAAAAAAAAAAAAAAAAAAAAAAAAAAAAAAAAAAAAAAAAAAAAAAAAAAGGAAAAGAGAAAGAAACCCAAAGCCCTCAGGACGCTCCAGTCTGCTTTAAACTCTTATGTGGCACGAAACAGAGACATCTGCACTTTTCCTGTGTCTCCTTATCTTCCCAAAAACAGAGGAGCATTTACCCACATGAACACATTTGTGAGAGCATCCAGGCACAGCCACGCTGAAATATTTAAATGTAGCACCATGCTCAGTCAATGACCTTTGCATAATTAGCAGCTCTTTCTCTTTCTGATCATGGAAATGGCCTGTGGCTTCTGCCTTTGTGCTGCCTGCTACAGTCTCCATATGCTCCATTTGCATCCTGGAATTATCGATCTCCCTGCGTCTCAAATGTAAAGATTTATAAGATTTATAAGGGTTGGCGATCCCAGGTGGGGGGGTTGAGGTCAGCGACGCTTTGGCTGCTGCAGATGGGACCAGAGCAGAGGGTCTGCCTGTGCAGGGCCTCCCTAATGAGTTGCAGGTTGGGTCAGTTCTTGGATGAGGAGGCTTCCTATGGCTTTGCTCCCATCTCTTCCCCAAAACCAGACAAACGAAATGCAAAACAAATAAAATAATGCATGAAATGAATCTTGTGAAATGAAAACTTTTGGGGCAAGGCCAGGCTGGATGGGGCTTGGAGCAACCTGGGCTAGTGGAAGGTGTCCCTGTCCTTGGCAGAGGGTTGGAACTGAATGGGATTTAAGGTCTCCTCCAACTCAAGCCATCCCACAACCCTGTGATTTTGCCACCACCAGATTTGGATTTATAAGGTTGCTTTTGCTTTCCTGCATGCTTGGATTTGGGCTAAAACATCCATCCGAGGACTCCTCCACTCCAGAAGGGAGATGGCGATTTTTATTAGCAAGTGGTTTCCTGTTCTTTTGATTCCTTCAGTAATGTATTTTCTGTTGCTGAGGTTGGATGTACTCTCTGTATATGATTGCTAACCCTTAGCAATGAATTCATGTTGATTTTCTTTCAGCTCAAAGGCTTTCCTCATTCATCTTCTGTCTCTTAATGGCAACAGCAGGTATGTGTGCGCCTCTTTTTGTACCAAAAATGTCTCACACACTTTTCACGGATTCTTCTGGTGTTTCCATACAAAATCTTCCCCTCTTTAACAGAGCCGGTAAATCTCAGCCACGCGAGTGCCTTTTCCCTGCCCAAAAGGCGAGGAGCTCTCAGCCGTGATAACTCGGCTCCTTTGTTAAGGAAAGGCATTATCTGATGAGGTACAAGGCATCTCCATCTCCGAACGATTCCAGCAGCAATCAGGGGCCCACCAGGATGGTGTTTCTCAGCCATTACCTGATTGCTGTGGAGCACCGTTCCAGCCGTCCATCTCCTAAAGAGCCCATCATAAAGACAACTCGACCGGAATCCCGGCCGCTCCCGACAATAGCGAGCCTTTCAGCTTGTAAAGATAATGACTTACTAATTACTCAGACGGAGAAGTGACCATCCATAATCTTGCAGCCCAAGCTCCCACAGCCGGCAGGAAGGCAGCGCTCCGGATTTTGGGAGCTGCCGCTGCTCGTTGATTTTACAGGATGCTGCAGGATGTCGCTCCTTGTGCCACATCCTCCCGACATCTGCGCGCTGATGGTGGTCGCTGCTTTTTGCTGGTGTGTTTGTTGTGGGTTTTTTCTTCCCTTTTTTTTTTTTTTTTTTTTTTTTTTTTTTTTTTTTTTTTTTTTTTTTTTTTTTCTTTTTTCTTCCCCTTGAGTTTATGCACTGGCTGGCTGAAGGCAGCCTGGAAGCCTGCCAGGGGCACCTGGCAATGCACTCAGTAAATTATAGCAGTGAAAAGAATGTCAGATGCTGGGAGGGAGCTATAAGGCCTTACTGGTGTATACATTTTGGAGGCCAAATGCTGCTTTTATAACATATTCAGGTATGACCTGGCATCTCCTTACCCTAACAAGATGTCGAGGAGGAAATGATGAATTGCCAGGTCTTGCTACCCACAAAGAACTCCCAAGTTGTTGTTAACCACAGAATGGACTCACAGAGTGGTTTGGGCTGCAAGGGATGCTTAAACATCATCTTGTCTAAGCCACCTGCAATGAGGAGCAACATCTTCAACCAGAGCAGGTTGCTAGAGCCCTGTCCAACCTCTTCCTTGAATGTTTTCTGTGATGGTCACCCACCACCTCTTTGGCCAACCTGTTCAGTGCTCCACCACTCCAATCATAAAACCTTCCTCAAAGAACACAAGGTCCCACCAAGATCCCACAGTCCTTTCTGTCCCACCAAGCCCCAGAGTGTTTTCCTTCTCTTCCAAAATCAGTGCTGTAAAGATTGCCAAAGGCAGTGATGAGGAATTCGGGGAGACAAGGGGATGGGGTCCCACGGGCTGAGTGCTTTTGGCTGTGGAGCTGAATCCTGCTTGTGAATAGCCTGGGCTGGATCACCCTGGAGATGTGGAGGAGGTTTCTGTAACCTGCTGATTATCTGCTGGCTGAATGGGAGATGGGAGAATGTCTCTCGTTTCTAATACTCAATAATTTCTAAAAGGCATTTCATTCTCCACAGCAGAAATATGTGAAGGTGATGTTTGATTTTAAAGAGTTTTTGTGGGTGTTCACGTGCTGCTGGTGGGTGAGATGTTTTGACACCTGCAGACTGGGGAAGTTTTGGGTCTGAGGTTCACGGTGCCGGTACTGATGGCTCCCATCATTCTGAAACTTCTTGAGCATCCCCTGAAAAGTGGATTTATTGGCTGATAAAAATTGGTTGTTTGAGACCAGCAGCTAGAGGGGGTTTTCAGGGATCAGTGCAATTGGATGACAAACCCTCACCAAGGGAGCCTTTCACACCAGAGCCAGGTTGAGACCACAGATCTGTGCTTTGCCAGAGCTCCAGTACTTGGAAAGCAGAGCTCCTCTTCTCCCTCATATCCTGCAACGATTTGGGTGTTCTCATTATGTCTGACTGGGAGAAGTCTGGTTGATTTATGGGATGGCTGAATTTCTCTTTGTGGATGGGGACCCAGCCATCTGCTCTGGAAGCTGCTTCCCTGGGGGATGGGGACCATCATTGCCAGGGATGGCTCCTGCAGGAGGGACGATGTGGTAAAAGTCCAGGGATACATATTCACCAGCTTTGCTGGGATAAAGGTCAGAATAGCAGAATTTCCCCTAAATTAGGTACAAGTAAATTATAGGGCAACTGTGCCCATCTTTTGCATCCCACCACTGTGTTCATGTTAACTTTGTAATGAAGCCAAAATTTAAAAGGAAAAAGGGGTGACATCTTGAAGAGCAAAAGTCCATTCCCAAAACAGCAACTGGGATAGGATAGAGGGATGTGGTGATTTGAGAGGGGGCTTGGCTCTGGGCTGTAAGGTCCTCAGCAGGAGTTGGAGCTGTGGCTGGACCTGAATCCTCCTGGGAAAAGTGCAATAAAGGCAGCACCGAGATTTGGGATGCCCATGTTCTGATTTTGGCAGACACACACAAAAAGTGTTTATTTTTATTCCCCCTTAGCTAACACAAGTCCTTCAGGAATCGAGCTGCAAAGTGAGTGCACAGAGCTGGTGTTCCAGGAAAGGGGGTGGGCTGTGGGGCACAGGAAAAGGGACTCAGAACTTCCCTCTGGAATAACCCACGTTGCTGTAAAAGACCTACAGAGCCATACGGGCACATTTTGTGTTTTAGACTTAGATAATTTTCTTTCAAGAGAAGGACCTGTAACACCTGGGGATGCCTTTCTGGAATGACAATAGCTCAATTAGAGCCAGCCATCAGACAGATATGGCTAAGGTCATCTTGTATCTACTTTACTTGGACATTTTTTTTGCTGGGTTCTTCTAGAACTCCTTGCAGTCAGCTTAAAATTTTTTTGGCTTGTCAGCAAACTTTCCCATTAGAAGTCAGCAGCCTGGCCAGGGTCCCACGATACCACAAAATCCCAGCAATAACCTCTCCCCACTGTGAAAATGAAAACTGATTTCCAGCCTTTGGTTTCTCTTGTCTCAGCTGCTAATCCATGCAGCCCTTTCTTTATCTCAAGCAACTTTTATCTCTTTGACAGCTCTTGTGGTGCCAAAGCTTTGCTGAACCCCAGGTATGTGATACACATGCAATCACCTCCTCCAACACATTCATTGACTGCTTTAAGGGGTGTGAATGCGTTATAAACTTTGACTTCTTTCTGAAAAAACTTCCTATTGCCCTTTCCCTGGTGGATCAGGTCTTCCCAGTGCATCCCAGGTATCCATATTTACCTGAACTCCATTGTATTTTCATTTGGGTAGTGCAGGTCAAACTTCAACTCTTTAAGTTCTTAAACTTGCTTCTTCAGTGGCAAGTTTGTTATTTCTCATCCTGCAGACAAGTGCAATCCTTCACAGAACTGTACAAAGGCAAATATATAATAATATATTGATACAATATTTTACAGAATATAATTATATAAATAAAATTATTAATATAATTGTATTTGAATGTCTTTCCAAGTCTTGGGCCAGTGATGTCTCACTCTGGAAATTTGCTCCTCTGTCAATTTATCTCTTTATTCCAAAATTTTCTTGGTGATACTTATATTTAAGAAGCTCATCAGAGCCACTGCAGAAAAGGAGGGTTTTTCTGTGGGAGTCTCAAGCCCAGACACATGGGGAGCTCATTTACTCGACCCACCAGTGTTTTATTTCACCCCAAACTTCTCACTTTCACTGCTTGCTGGTCCCAGTGAGTCCCTGGTTGACTTTCAGTCTCTGCTATGTTTTTTATGAGCATTTTTATGCCTCTGGTAAACTGCTTTGAAATATCTTCTGCACCTGCCTTGCTGTGGTTTTATATTTGTGTTATATTCCATTTCCCTCATTTTTGACAGCTATCTTTTTTGTTCCTAATAGCCTTCCCCACTCTGCTACTTAACTTCTTTGCTTTTGAAAATTCCTTTAGGGTCTTTATTAAGGAGTGTTACATATTAAGCTGGAGCCTGTGCCACATCTTTAAGCTGCTACCAGGGTATTTGAAAGTATTTTATCCTTTTAGCTCTTCCACTTATTTTTTTTAATGCAATTCTCCCCTCTAAATTTTAGGTTGTATTATGAATCAAGACCATTACATGCTGTGGTGGAAAATTAAGACAATAGGAGAGATTCTCAAATGGAGTAAGGAAAAGGAAATCTGTTTTAGCCTGACCTAAGTGAGGCACTGAACCCCTGAAACATGGACTGAGAGGTTTCCCCAAACATACTAATCTAGGTATTGCATCATCATGAGCAATCACATTTTTCCTGTAATTTATTTATCAAATCTACTTCTAAAACATCTGCTGCTCTTTCTCCTATTTCTACTTGGTGGCTACTTGGGAGCCTCACTCACCTGCCAGCTGGAGACTTTCCAGCCTGAAAGGTATCACCCACCCAGGTGATACCTGCTTGATCCTAACTTTAGAGCTGAGGGAGTTTTTCTCCTTTCCTGGGGCTTATTCCCCTCCCTGGAGCACTAAATCCAGGCTGTTTAATTTTCCCAGAGTTTAATTTTCCCAGCTCCAACCATCCCCACTAATGGCTGAACATAAACCTGATCCCTGTCCTGGAAACCTCTCCATGAGCAGTGACAATGGAATGGGAATGGAAACCTTGATCCCTGTTTGTGCTCCCATCACAAGTGCCAGGAGTTCCATGAGCAGTGTGAGCTGCAGGTGTGGTTCAGGGGCTGTTTAGACTCAGAGGATCCCAGGATGGTTTGGGTTGGAAAAGACCTTAAATCCCATCTCATTCCAGCCCCTGCCATGGGCAGGGACACCTCCCACTATCCCAGGCTGCTCCAAGCCCCATCCAACCTGGCCTTGGACACTTCCAGGGATCCAGGGGCAACCACAGCTTCTCTGGGCACCCTGTGCCAGGGCCTCCCCACCCTCACAGGGAAGAATTCCTTCCCAATATCCCATCTAAATCTCCTCCCTTTTGCTTTAAAAACCTCTTTCAGTACTTTGGAAGCCCATTCCCTAAGCCCTGATTCATAAAAGCACTGAAGTACACTCAAGAGTCCAGCACATCTGGAAGTACTTTGCTGAATTAGAGCATTATTAATCTTCCTGCATTTAAAATAACTTTTTATTGCATTTTAAAAATAAATGGGCATGAACTATTTCTTCATGTTTGGGATTTTTTTTCAAACAGTGATTTTTAATGCTTGCCTGGCTTGGCTGGATATTCCTCCATCCACCCAAGCAGCTGCTTGTGCTAAACCTGGGAGCAAAACCCCTCTTTTAGTGTTGATACAGCCTAGAAGGAGCTCCAAGCTATCTGTGACTCCCACTTTTAGTTTTTTGTTTTGTTGGAAAACAACCAAACCTCCCTTCACCACCCTGAAAAGCCACCCTGAGACATCCCAAATCTGAAAAGGAAGGATATTTTGAGCTGAAAGTAGCAGAGTGCAGCTGTGACTTTATTTCTCAATTATTTCAATGGGTTTGGGGGGAAATGCCAGACAAATGTTGCTTGTACCAGTTGCAAAAGGAATTTTTTGGAGCTGGGGGAAGTAGAGGGGCTGGGATTTGGGTCTGGGATCTGTGTGGGACAGGGAGCTGTGTAACGTGTGGCAGAGCTGCTGCCTCCTCCTGGCTCTGCTTCATTAGCCAAAACATAGAAATTTTAAATATTAAACAATTCTAAGCAGGTTTCCAGTGCTGGCAGCTAGTGGTCCTTGGGAATTGAAATGAGAAAACCTAGAATTTGGCAAGAAAAGACTCAGCAGCCCTCAGAACACCTTGTGGGGCTGGGGCTGATCTTCCCTCAGCCTAAAACACTCTGTGGGCAGAATGAAGAGATTGGACATGGACAAATGAAGCACATTTCCAAGGAAAAGATAATGGATCAGCCCAAGCTCAGGGTTTATGTCACATTCTCCCACCACAGCTCCATGGCAGGTGAGTGCCCCTCACCCCAGCACAGCTCACCCAGCTCCTATGAACACCAATGATGTAAATATTCCCCTGTGAATCCCACTGGGATCCTTTTTCCCTGCACATTCATTTTTCAGCAATGCCAAGAAGAGCATTTTCTGTATTTAATAACTTTTTTTTTTCAGCAGTGCAAACCAGTGCATTTTCTGTAGTTATGGAGTGGGAGTCACTTCTGTGTTTAAGGACAGCAAATGCACTGGTTTGCGTGTCAGGAAAAAAACGTGCACGTTTGGGAAAAGGGTGTAGAACTGCCCAATTCCCCCATTTTCAAAAAGAGCAGTGTTAGAAAATGAGGAAGTGGAAAAAGGGGCAAAATCAGACCTCCAAGGTCCTTCCTCCTCCCTCCCAGGTGGGAGGCAGTAAAATGATCTTACATATAAGACATCTTTTGGAGTGTATTGCTTTTAGTACAAATAGCAGTTTCAGTTTTCTGTTGCATAAAAGCAGTGGAATGTTATCATCTTAGTTCAAACAACATCTACCACTACAGCCAGGTACAAGGATAGGTAGTTATTAAGATATATCCATGTTGTATACAGATAGATGGATACACACTTAAATATATACACATTGCTGTGTATATATATATATAATATATATATGTGGAGAAAGAAAGAGAGACTGAGAATGGAGAAGAAGAATACAAATATAGGAGAGAACTGTTAATGCTTTACAATACAGTCAGCATATTACCTTCTTGAAAGGAGAAGGAAGGATTTGTTCAAGGGCACATTCATATCAAGTACTCAAGACAGGGATATTTCTGTCTAATTAAAATTTTAGGGGTTTAAAACGAAATTCAGGGGGAAAAGTTTAAACTTTGAACAGAAATTTGCATGAACACCCAACTTTAATTCTCTCAAATTTCTATTTCTCTTTGCTGGTTGCACTTATGGATGAAAGATGTTGATTTTTTTTACTCTAAGTCCAGACACATCACTGGCTTGTGGAAGCCCATCTGAGCTGAGCTGCTCAGGAGCATTTTTTGGAAGGGTATTGGAGTTTGTTAATGTCATGTGAAAGCCAGGCTGCTGCTGCGGTCTTGCTTTCAGTGGAGAAATGCAGAAGTTGAAGAGGATGCCGCTGGGAGCTTTGTTTTCCACACTGTTTTTGGAAATGTATTTGTTTCCTTTGACAGTGACTTACAGCCCGGCTTTCTTTTCTATTTTGTTAGAGCAATAAAGAAGATAAATCTGTAATAATTCAGCTCCCTGTCTTCAATAAAATCTTGTCTTCTTCACACGGCCCCTGGGAAGATCTCCATTTTGCAGCCCTTGGAGATTGGTTGTGTTTTTCCATTTCACCTCTTCACCAGAACGACAGAAAAATAATATTACCAGTAAAATTAATAGCTAAATACAATTTCTGGCAGAGGGAAAGCTTTCGGCAGGAGGAGCTGCATCCCGAATGTGACTGTGCTGGCCCCAGGGATGCTCTTCAGCAAAGGTGGATGCTCCCATTGCTTCTGTCTTTGATAGTGGGTTGGAGACCGCCAATACCAGCTAATGAGAATTTCTGTCCTCAACACGGATTAACATCAAGCCGATCTTTGTTGGTTTTGGCTTTAGTCGGGTGCAGAGGGCAAAGGAGGAGAGAAGGGGATGGTGGTGGGGGAGATGCTGAGGCAGAAAAAAAAATCCTTGGAAGTCACAGAATGGGTTGGGTTGGGAAGGACCTGAAAGACCACAGAAGGACAAAGGGATGAGGGCATTTCTGTCCCTTCAGAAGAAGACAGGACAGAAGAGGCTGCACTGTGCACTCCAGCTCCAGGGATGGGAGACAGGAACGGGGCAGGAGAGCAGCACAAGGGCAGGGTGTGATGGTGGCCCCACTGCTGAGACCCCAGGGAAGGTGTAGGGGTGGGTGCTGGCCGAGCCCTTCCCTCTGGGGCAGGAGCTGACCCGGGAGCTCCCCACAGACCTCCATAGCCACGGCGAGCTGGTTCGGAACCCTCATCCCACACAGGACGAGACGCAGCCCCGCAATGACCCAAACCTAGAGACATCCCGTGGATCTGGGCACGCCCCGGGAGCAGGAGGGGCTCCGGAGCCCCACAGGTGATGTGGAACTCAGGTGAGGTGACCCAGAGCGCCCCGCTCGGGACCCCTCCATCACCCCGACCCCCGAGCTGCGGGTGCGCGGTCCCTTTAAGAGCGGCCGGGTCCCCTTTACTCTATGTTTACATAACACGGCCGGGCCGTACCACTGCTGCCCGTGCCGGGGGGGGCGCGGCGCGCGGGAGGGGGCGGAGCGCACCCGCGCCAAGCCCCGCCCCGTCCACCGACAGTTA
>VXBI01009662.1:920425-958943 GCA_013397375.1 Toxostoma redivivum
GAGAGGGGCGCGAGGGGGCGCGTGGAGCTTGGCGCCTTCCCGCCGGCCGAGTGCGCGGCGCGGCCGCTGGAGACGGGGGGGGATCCCGGTGCCCGAGGGGAGCAGGGAAAGATGGATAGGGAGTCCCATTGCTTGAGAGGAGTAGGGAGAGATGTATGAGGAGGTCCTGGTGGCTGAGAGCAGCGGGGAGAGACGGAGGAGTGAATGGGGGGGACGTCCCGGTGCGTGACGGGGCGAGCGGTGCGGCCGTTGCGGGGTCCCGGTGGCGGAGAGGAGCGGGCGGGGATGGAGCGGGGACCAGCGAGGGAGGGAGGGAGGGATGAAGGTGGTCCCGGTGCGGCCCTTGCGGGGTCCTAGTGCCGGATGGACGGAGCGGGGTCCGGCCGTTCTCGGGCATCGAGGTCGCGGCGGGGCCGGGGACGAAACTTGGTGCGGGGTTATGGCTCACAAACCCCGCTGCGGGCCCCGTCCCTCGGCCGCCGGCTCCGGGAGACGGCGTCCTCCTCGCTGATGGCAGGGAGATGACTTTGGAACGAGGAGTGGGAGGAGGAGGGTGAAGCACTTATATTCAGATCCGTCGTGGAAATGTTTATTTTCTCGGCTTGATACGGATCTTAAAGTAATCCGCTTGGCATTACGCTGTTGCCCTGCTGTTAAAGCTCGCAGCCGCTCTGCTGAGCGCCGCGGAAGCAGATGAGGGAGAAGCGTCTAAGCCGTGCCTTGCTGAGAGCCCTCGCGAACCTCGGGAGAGATGTTTAATTTTTAGTTTAATACGTGCTAACGTATGGTTAATGGAGTAATTTTTCAGTGCTAAACACAACGGAGAGGTTTGGAGCCAGCCGCCAAGCAGCACAGTCACAGCCTCGCTGCGTTACTCAGCCTCCCCCAGAATCTGGTACATATTTGCTGCAAGGTCGTAGAAAACCCTACTCTGGTTTCTTAGGGATTTTTGTTTTATTTTGGTCCTTTCCTAAAGAGCCGTGTTCACCTCAGCAGAAGAACTGTTTGAAAAAGAGCAGTCCAGGCTGGGTACTCTATCCAGTAGTGCACCTTTTTTCTTTAAGGGATGCTAAATGTTTCCTGTCACGAGACTGGGTCAAGATGCAGTTACCGTGGAATAAAACACAGCTGCTATCATGAGCATGGCATAGCTGGTACTTGAAATCCTTGAATTTAAGTCCCTGGATTCGTGAGAAATACCCATATCACACTAAATTTAATAAAGAAACGTTCTTACTGTTTCAGTCGTGGCAATGGAGGGGGAGCTCAGCTGTGCAACACTGTCTCTGACAATAAAGTCATAGTATAATGCAGGATCTTTAATTAAATTAGAGTGCATAAATTGATGTTGTGCTGCAGAGGCTCTTTGTGCACAGCTGGAAGCATTTTCCTTTCTGTTGCTTTACTATTTTTAGCAGCAGTTGAAAGTACAGAAGTATGAAATGTTTTGGCTCTGATCTTAACCTGGCAAAGTCTGGTGTGCTTTGCCTTTAATATGGGGACGCATTGATCACGGCTTATCGGTTCTGCTGGGGCTCTTGATCTTCGCTGTGTGTGTGTTGAAACACGCCAATAAAATCTAAATAAAATGTGTATGGCTGCGTTTAGGTCCTGTTTGAGTTTCAGCCGCTCTCTAAAACTACTGATGTTGCACCTTGTAGGTGTGAGAGGTACTGAAAATGCGAGCAGATCCCGTCCTTGCAGAGCAGCCAGGGACGAGAAGTCTGTACCCAGGAGCTGGGTCTCTCTGGTCACGGTGTCTGTGGCTGCGCTCAAACAATGGGGCTGGCACTGCTCACACAATGTGCTGTAGGGCTAGGTAGACGGGGTGGAAGCAGTCCAGGAAATCTCATGACTTCAGTAACTGCATTTTTAATTTTTAGACCGAGGATTGTTGTTTTAAGAGCCCTTTGCCACTTCAGGAGTTGATTACTGCGTGTCCTATCAGAGGGGTCTTAAATGTTGTTTGTAGTGCCATAAATAATGCAAACATCCCTCTCTTTTCTTTGGTGACTCAACATTTGTGACTAGGAACTCTTGGAACAGCTTAAGCTGTTCAGTATGCTAAAAAAACCAGTTAATACCTGTTTTGTATTAAAATCTTGTAATCTGTAGTTTCATTTTAATAAAACAATGTAAATCTGCTCTCCTCCCTGTAGTGAAACAGACCTGGGGACCAGCAGAAGCGTAGTGTTGCAGCTCTTGTTACAACTGCCTGATTAAAATTGATAGCACAGCCTCGCAGCTAGTTTAAAAAAAAAAACTGTTTTGAGACACTGTGTGGGTTGTTTTTTTTTTTCTTTTAAAGCCTTGATTGTGATGTTGATGAATAACTTGTGTCTTGAACTGTGAGACTTTTAAATTAGGTGGTGAAAAGGATGATGAACAAAGGAATTGGCATACCTGGCAAACTGCTGAGCTCCTGTTTTTAAGATGACAAAACTTTCCCTTTATCTTTTGCTCTCACTCTGCCTTAGCAGAGTATTAAAGCGTGGTTGCTGTACCTTGACCTGTAAATGGAGGGGAAGGCGTTTTTTTGGCCGGAGGTGGCTCTGCCAACAGGGCACGTTCCTTATTGTTTCGCAGTAGTTGGGATTGCTCAGTCTGCGCCTTAATGCGAGCCCCAGTAAAGCCCGAGGCGTTTGGTGTCGGTCGGTGCAGCAAACACATTTCTACATTTCTAATAACCTTCTTCCAGCACCGTGCTACGTCTGTGCTGGCGGTGATGTGGCAGCGTGTGTTTGGTTAAGATTTTGCCGAGGTTTACATAATCAATGTTGTAGTGAATGGAAACAGTTTATGTAAATCGAGCCAGACAGGTCAAGATGGCTGGTAAAGAAGAGATCATCTGCTTTATTGTGAATCTGCTTGTGTACATCTGCTCGTAGCATCATCTGCTCACAAAAGGCTCTGGATTTCTTGGTGAAGCAGAAACATTCATATTCTAATTCTTTTTGAAGAAAAAAAGAAAGCAGCTTTGTTTGAAGTCCTGTCAAAGTAATGGCTCATTATATATTTCTTGGAACGTGGGGTTGGAGGGAGTTAAGGAGATGCTGAATGCAGTACCAAGTACCTGAATAATGTCGGGGTGTTTGTTACTGCGTTTGTCAATAGCTTTTGTTTGACTTCTCTGGTGTCTCGTTAATGTTCTGAGATGCGTGTCCTGGCCCCTTTGTCCCGTAACTTTGAATTGTGCCCTGCAGACTTTATTCCAGCCGTGTCATTCTAGCCAGCCTGGCTCTGCTAGACGTGTAAAGGAGCTGGTCCCTGGCTGCAGGGGGTGACTGTCGCTGGAGCCAGGTGTCAATGGCCTGGTGCCCTTAAATCCTTTGGGACTGCACGGTGGGGAGGGGCAGCTGTGACTTCTCAGGAAAGCCGCTTGATTAAAATGATGTAAATTGAACAGCAGAGACATGAGTACTCACTGTAGTCAGTGGCTGAGTTCTGTAGCAGTGAAAGATTCATACCTGACATTGAATGCTTTGTTGTATTGCAGTTTTGGGTGGGATTTCTGGTGGTTGTGTGCATGTAAATGGAGTATTCCTTATAACCAAAGGCTTTCTTGGTGTTTGCTATTCCTTAGCAAGGAGGTGCAGCCTGGTGCATCCTCAGCTGAGGAAAACTTTGTTGTAGAGACTTCTGGATTTTTGCAATATCTAATGATTTTTTTAAATTTAACCAGACAAAACTCTAAGGGCTGTCCCTCAGTGTTGTTACAGTAGTCACTCTGAATTTGCTATCAATGTTTTACGTGTAAATTTTCCATTGCCTACCATTAAAATAAATGAATTGGTTCATTTGGAGGCTTCATTGCTGAAAGAAGCTGCTGTGAGTTATGTGAGCATTGTGTAATGTGGACTGTTGGACATTCTTGAATAAACAGGCTGTAGTTCTGCTTAAATTCAACCTTTTGGAAAAGTGGAATAAAAGAATAGGTCTTGGGGCAACCTGGTCTAGTGGAAGTTGTCTCTGCCCTTAGCAGGGGGTTGGAACTGAATGGTCTTCAAGGTTTCTTCCAACCCAAACCATTCTGGGATTCTACAAAAATTCTCACTTGTGTTTACAGTCATAGGTTTTGTGGTAATTTTTGGGAAGCTCTTCTCATTGATGGATCACTTTATACTTGAAGCAGCTTTAAATCTGAAACAGTCTTTTTGTGTTAATCTGGAGGGGCATGCATTTTTAAATTTCTGTTTTTCATACTGGCTTTTTCTGACTGATCAAAGTTCCCACTACCACTACCTCCTCGCAGGGTAAATAAAATTTCTGAAGTTTCTTCTGCTTATAAACATATTTCCATTTTTTAAAACTTACCTGTCTGGCTTTTCTCATAACTCTGGTTCATCTCTTGCTGTGCAGTTCAGGAAGAAGCCAGTGCAGGTTTCCAGTGGTGTTGACAAATGGAGATGCAGTGTGGGATTTCTGCTTGTCCTTGAGTTGTTTGCTTCTGTGCATGGACTGGAGGAGGAGGGAGAGTCATCCTGGCTGTGGAATTAAAGCTTAGTTTTCACATAGATGGATTTGCTGTCTGATCCCAGACTGAGGCTTGGTTTAATGACTTGGTGATTTTCTGCACTAGCTGGTGTAGTTATATTAGTGACACTGCTTAGGTGACTCGAGTTCTGTTTTTAAGCCTTATTTGAAAATGTACTTTAGGTTTCGTTTAAAGGAGTGACACATAATGGGAGCCAAGGTCATGATTCTATGAGAAGTATTGGCTCTAGCAGTCATGGCTGGAAGGCTGCTGTTCTGGAGAAACAGATTTAGGTTTTTTTTTTTTTTTTCCTTTGATATTGACAGTGGCTTCTTGGAGATCTTCATGTCTTGTGCTGCATTTAGGCTGGATCTTATGATGTGCATATTGTGAATGTGTGATGAGGGTCAGTTCAGAATTTGCAAGGAGATTAATCAAACACCAGAAGAGTTGTGCCTGAATAGAACATTAACTGCAGTGTAGGAAAACAGTGGAAAGTATTATATCTGAGGAAAGGTCTCTGGAATTTTTTTTGATAGCTTGTGTATGGCTGGATAGAACAAACGTTTTGCTTCATTTAAGCTAAGAAAGAAAACATACTTGAGTTGGTTTTCTGCAGCTATCCTATTCCTTGGAGTACTTTTGACTTTCTCAGAGTGCAGATTTGTATCCAGCTGTAGGCTTTATTCACAACATCTCAGTACCGATGTAAAATCAGAGAGCAGAAACGTCAGACTCTAAAATCTATGTTTATTGAAGCAAATCACAGCATCAAACGTCTGCATGTTTAATGTTTTTTATAAAAAGGAGACTGAGTGCAATCTGGAAGTTAAACTAATCCCCTTGGTGTGTACAGGCAGGAGGTCACACATGTGGAAGTAAAGACTCAGGGCTTTTTTTTCTTAAAATATGGAAAACGGTTTACTCTGAATAAACAAATCTGGGAAATGTAGGACTTAGCCTTTGATGCACTTGTGTAGAACCAAACTGTTCCTCTTTGGTCCTGGCAGAATCAGGAATGAATAGTTTTCCATTTTCAGCTGAAATTTGTAAATGGGTAAATACTGTAACAGGGCACTTGGTTCTACTTTAAAATATGCATATAAACCAAGAAATTACTTTCTAGGCTGTTAAGGTTAAGGTTTGTTTTTTGTTACTGAATTTTGTATCTTAAGCTATTTCATATTCCTTCTTAACAGCAGGCTGTTCTTCGAGGCTGATTACAAGGTTGCTTGAGAACAGATTTTTCCTAGGAAGTCAGGAACTTTTTATTATCCAGTTCAAACTGAAATGATGGCTTGTTTATACTGACAGAACTAATACTGCTCTCTAACTTGCTCAGTAGTGATAGAAGGAATAAACTTGATACTTTAAGATAACAACCTCATGCTTCTGTACCCTAATGAGAAGGTGTGTGAGTTGAGTACCTTGCTCTGGGTGGGGTTTGTTAGTTCAGGGTGCCCGCAGAGAAGTTTTACAGCTGTTTGTAAAATCCTACAGAAGTGTCGTGTTTCCTGTTGGAATTGTCTGCACTGCCCTTGGTTCTGTTTTCCTGAGCACTTGTGACTGGTGTGGCTGTGAAACCTTCCAAAAATGACTCCTCTGGCCTGGTAGTTGCAGTTTGTTTAGTGCTTCTTGTGGTGTCATCTCAGTTGTGTCTGGTTATTCTGCACTGTCATACTTGTGGCTTATTTGTCCTGTGGTCAGCAAGGCAAGTGAAGTAGAGGAGGATTTGGTCTAAGCTCCCAGCTTGAAGCACGATCTTGAGCTGGTTTCTAGTGTACTTTGTGCTGTCAAATCCTTTTTTGCCTCTGCTGTTTGATACCCTATATCTCATTTGTGTTGAAGATGTTTTTTCTTTTATCAGCAGAAATCCTTATGTTTATTCTTGCTCTGTCCCAAGGTCACCACTGAAGGCTTGCATGTGACTTGTCACGAGCTTAAACCTTGAGGGACAGGAATGAGGATGCTGGCATAGGGAGTGTGCCTTCTTCTAGAGACTTCTGAAGCAAAGCTGCTCATTTGTTTGTTTTATAAAGTCATCACTAAATGGTGCCCTTGCATTTTTCACTTCACCTACATAGACCAAGATATTGAGGGGCTCCTGCCTTTCCTTTAGAGGGCTTGTTTCCCTCTTGATAAGATGCAGTTCAGAATTTTATGCCTCCTTTATCTTTGCATCATATTTGATTTTAGGCATCTCCTGGTGTAGCTTTATGTGAGTCAGTGCTGTGTCTTGAGTTCATAGTGACATTCCCTACTTTTGGGGACCAATTCGTGGCTTGTCTGACAAACTGTAAGCAACATCTGGGATTAGACTGCTTTAATCCTATTACTCTCTAGCCTGGAATAGTCTTGGTGCTCATGTTAAGCAAAGGGTACAGTCAAGAGCAGTGGGGGTTCCCAAGCAGAGATTAGTGAGCTCTGAGGGCAGAGCAGGAGCAGCGCTGTCCCAGCTCCTCTGCAGCCCCAGCTGTGCCCCCTCTGTGCTGACTCCTCTGTGTGACCTTGTAAAGTGACCTCTTGTGCAAATACTCTCCCTGGGTCTCTGCAGTGTTGATGACTGAATAACGATTTAACACCAAACAAAGAACAGGGGAGGACAGCAGGCAGCAAACTGTTTGTAGGGTTTTCTTGAAGTCTGAGTAGGCATCGTGGTGCTGGGGGTTCAGCAGTAAGAGTAACGTGTCTTTGGGTTTGCCTGGGAATAAACATCTCTCCTGCCCTTCCACAACAGCACTTTTTGGCTCGAGTTAAATAGATCTTGGGATTCAGGAAGACAGTCCTTGTAGGAAATCCCTGTACAGTGAAGCTTCAGCAGTTTTAAATATTTCGTCTTGGAAGACTTGTCACTGAGGGGCCATGTGGCAGGAGGATGCAGCATTTCATTGTGATGGGGTTATGAGTGATATGTGAACAAGGTGACACTGGACTTGAATTGTCTTCATCTAGACAATGCTTCTACAATTACTTGTTCTGATTAGTATAACCTCTGTTCCTAAAAATAGCAAGTATCAGCTGTTTTGCAATGAAGTTTCACTTCATATTCTTCATATTCCAGCCTTGGAGGTCCTCGTGTGAGGTCACTGGGAAGCACGCACACAGCTGGGTAGTACAGCAGTTATTGGCTCATGGAGAAGAGAGACTAATTCAGCTAAAAGCTTTCCTCTGTTTCACAACAGAAATGTCATCTGGAGGGATCACATTATAAACAGCAGTTGTGAAAATGGATACAGACAATGTCTACAAAGCCAAAGAGTTTATTGTGTTAAAAGCAAAGTGGTTTGGAGATGAGCTCTATTTGATGAGGAATGATATGAAGGTGCTGATAGCTGAAGGATGTGTTTAGGCATTCTGCTTTCAATAGCAGTTTGTTTCTGCTGGAGGGAGTGAGCTCTGTTTTGTGTTTCTGGAAATGATTCACTTCAGGTCATTTTAACAGTATAATTTTTAATACTGCACGCTGACCTCGCTTGTAGATACAGCTCATGTGTTTCAAGGAGGATGGAGTAGATGTGGGCTGTACCTAACCTGGGTGGCACAAGACTTCCTGTTCCAGGGAATTGGTACAAAGGCCACACGTGCCCTCACTGAGTGTTTGTCAATAAAGACCTGATGTTCTTCTGTCATATTTATTGCTTATATTAACTATGCTATAGCTACATTGCTGTGTAGCAACTAATTGTATTTACCAGAGGTGCTGGCAGGCAGCTGCACAGTGCATCAAGTACTGTGTAAAATGTCTACTGTGCTGCCTCCCCAAAGGAGTGGGGACAGGCAAGAAAAGTTATGAGACAGCTGGCACATAGTAGGTTAAAAGGAGAAGGCCAAGAAGCATTGTGGTTATCTCATTGAGTTCTGCAGTGTTAACTGACCCTTGTTGTTGCAATATTTTTATTTTTTTTTACATTCAAGGAATTGAGGACAAAAAGTTATCAGTCTTTCTTTCTGAGGAATTCTTTTTAACTTTTTGAAGCACTTAATGAACTGTAATTATGTGTTTAGTGGGCTTTCAGATTACTGTCCACCCAGAAATGTGTGCTGTCTTTAATTTGGAATCCTGAATGAAACTGTTTGTTAGGTGTCATGAAACAATTTTATTCTTCAAACTGGCTGGCTTTAGCAATGCCTCAACAAACAGGTAGGCTTCTAAGGTGTATCCTCTTAGGGATGGAAATGTCATGAGACAGAGTGGGACTGACTGTGAAGACAATTAGTCACTGTATGAAAGTAAACAAATTGAAGTGAATAAAAGCTTAAATCTCTGCTTGCCTGTTACAGATAAACTGGAGCCCAAATGTGCAAACCCTGGAGCACGTGCCCCTAGGAAGAGTGAAAGAACTGTTTAGTCTGGACACAGAAGTTAATGGGCTGAAACTTTGATATAAGCACAGCTGTATTTCTTCATGTGCAACAGCATGAATTCATTTTGATTGTTGGTGTCTGATTTAGTGCTGGTGGAAGCACAGCCTTTGAAACAGGAGCAGAGTTTGTGTGTCCTCCTTTCACAGGAGGCACTGAGCTGGTGAAAGATAGCGAGGGCTGTGTGGTTCCTGCTTCCCAGCACATCCTGTGGCAGGGTTCAGCACCTCACAGATTGACTGTGTTTTTTATGGAACGTTGACTAATACACCAAAATGTTGCTGTACTTTCAACTTGCCTTCCTCCTAGTGCATGTTTGACCTCTGAGAGCAAATAGCTGTGCAGCTCAATGCTTGGATTCAAAATCATATTGATGCTGAAGAAGAATCTTTCAGACTTGGTAGGATTTATAACCTTGTGCTTGCCCTAACCTTTCTGCTAACATATGTGTAATACTTTGAATTGCATTCTGAATCTTAAAATTTGCTGGAGTAGTTTCTCTGCATCAGGGGAGTGAGTTTTGGTTCATGAGTTTGGTGTGTGGCTTTCTTTTGGGGCAGAAGTTCCCATTCCAGAGCCACTTGTGTGATGGGAGAGGTGGCAGTGCCCTGCTGCAGGTCTGTACCTCCTCTGGCAAGACTGCAGTACAGAGGAATTCTTCCTAAGTGTTCCCTCATCTGATTCTGCCAGAAGATTTAATTAAATGGGCTGTCAGTACCTTGGTGACTTTTGCCAAAAAACTACTGGCAAATTAAGCAAATGGAATGACTTGGTGTTGGAGGATGATCTGTGAGGAGACAGATGTTTGTTCATATGAGCAGCTGAGTAACTTCTAAGCAAAAACTGGAGAAGGAAGTTTGACAGCAGCCAAATGGACAAGCCTCACGTGTTTGTTTTTTTTACCCCACTTTTATTTTAGGCTGGGCTTCGCTGGAAGAAAGAAAAGAATGAAAGATGAGACATGCCTCAGAACAGCACTGGTGATGTAGCTGCCCTTGGGATGGCGCTGCCATTCTGGGGGGTTGCAGGATCTGGCTCCATGGGCAGTGGCCATGGAAGCTGCAGTGCTTTGGTGTAACTGACTGCTGAGATTTGTTCCCTGGGTGAGATGCCTTGCTCAAGGTGCCAGGGAGGAGACTGCCAAGCTGCTTGTTTGGTTTTAGGGATGTGCACTGCAAATTTTGTCCCAAAATTTCCACAAATATTTTCTTAATACCCAAATGTTCTTTTCTACCCTTTTTGGTAATGAGTCTCTGTGCCCATTTAAAAGACTTTGATGGAGCTTTCCCAAAATCTCTAGATATGTTCCTTCTTTTGCCTATGAAAGATAACTAAGCTGGATTTTTCCCAGTATTTTCACAGTCTGCTTGCTGTCAGAGCGCAAAAGAACTTTAACTTTTGACTTGGGTTTGATGCCTTTTTCCATGTTTGAGCACAAAATGCTGGAGTTCCATTGCTCACTTAGCTGTGCCTTATCTCTGGTTGTGCAATCCCATTTCCAGCTGCAAAACTGGAGTGCCATATATCCAGTTTTATTGCAAGTTTGGACTTTGCAGCATGCAGAGACTGGTGTTATCCAGCAAATAGCTGTCCATGTAAGGATACAGGAAGACTACAGAAAGTACAGGTCCCTCTGTAAGCAAAGCCAGGGTTTAAGTGATTAATGGGGTCTCAGTCAAGCTCTGTGTACCCTCCTAGTTTATTATGTGCAATGTGACTTCAAATTCAGCTCAGGAATTGGCCTCTGATCATGTATTGCTGGTTTGCACCTTCAGCTCTTCAGAGGAGACTGGTTTATATTATGGTTTTACCTGCTGGAAATCTCTTGGTGTAGAGAGAACAATAGTAAAATTACACTTTTGTTAAAGGATAAGCAGATTCTTAAGGCAAAAGTGATTTGCTCTTTCACCTGTGGACATTCTGTATCCATTGCAGGCGGGAAGGAAGGAACTGGATTTGGGGTTGGCTGGGTTCCAGTTGCAGACTCTATTCAGACCTAAGCCAGAAGGAGTATGGGCTTGTTTGTAAGTTTTGGGCAGAGATGACAGTTGAGAAAAACCAGCTGTCTCTCTTTTGTGAACAGATGAAATTAGTTATGAATGTGTCAGGTGGTAAAAGTGGGATGCTTTGTGCTGTGCAGAGATTGAGAAATGCGTTAAAGATCAGTTTGTCATGCCTAAGTCGAGAGACCAAAACACTTAGCTGAGTTAAACTAAAAGAGATAAGCATGTATGATGCTGTTTAATATCCAGAAAATAATTGTATTCATTTGTAAAACAACTCATCTATTGTAACCATGAGTACAAAGGGATGTTCTCCCACCTCCTGCACCATTCTTACTTGTACATGAACTAAGTGGAGCTTGTGTAAGTGATTGTGAGCAGCCTTTGGTTTACTTAGTCATTATTAATAAAGGCTGGTCTGGTTGGGGATAACACATATTTCATTTTCTTCCTGCTTCTCTTCCTAGACTTTACTCTGTATTTGGAGAAGGACTGAGTTTATTTGATGTACAGACCTATGCAATGTGACAACTGTCAAAATTTTAAAAATGTGGTATAACAAGCAGAATTTTTGTTTCTTGTTGTTTGTTTTGGAAGAACTGAAGTCCAGACAATGACTGTTCCAATGGGCAGTTTGTGTTGCCATAAAGCAATCCTGGTTAAAATCTGGAGAAGTTTCTGAACAGGTGCTTGTTGCACACTGGTGGTCATAACTGCTTGTAGCCTCTAGAACTGCTGGTGTTTTGGTGTAGGATAAGCTGTGTAAGGATCTGGTGTTGAGACAGAACAAGGTGTCAGTTTTGGGATGGAGATGCCACAGCTGGAGAGAAGCAGTCACTGCTCCTGGCTGTCCAGGCAGTTTTCTTGCAGGACATTGAATCCTCATCTCTGCTGGCACCACGGGCTCCCTATCCCAGTCATTTTCCATCTGCCTCTGGTGGATACACTGTGATTTACTGAGAGGTGTAGTGACAGGTGAGGTTGTAGTCTGTAACTGGAAATGAAGGATGTCACTGAACTGATTTTATTCCACAGCCTCCTGATGCTATTTGAGCTCTGGTGAGGAGAGGCTGTAAAGATGAATGAAATTCCCACCCCCCTCCTTGTTAGACATCAGGGAATCCATGTGACTGATTCTCACCTCTGAGGAAAAGCTTCAATTGGAGCTGTCACCTCAGTAGACAAAGAAGGAATCCAACTGCAAGAATGTACCCAGAGGAAATCATGCTTTGCTGGTTCCCTGCCTTATGAAACTCCTTGTTTTTCATTGTTTTCCTTGTCACTACTATTGCTTCACCTCTGCTGCCTGCACTAGTAATAACAGCATTGGGATGTCGAGTTTAGGTGAGAATGGGCACAAATGTTCTGCTACCCCAAGTAACTGAGGGGTGGATGTAGAAGAGGTATGAGAATGTTGTCTTTTCTTGGAAAGCCAGCTGTTTGGAGTCATTCTGAACACAACCTGAAACTGCTTTGAGAATTGTCAACAATGTCTCATGTAGTTTAGCAGCCTCATGTATGAGCTCAGTTCAGAGCTAAGAATAGTATTCTGTGTTACTCAAACATTTTAATTTTCTGGATGTGGAAAGTCTTCCTAGTGGTTGTAAAATAGCCTAGTGGAGGATTTTTGTCCTTGGCTAAAACGCTGAAAGGAAAAATTTGGGATTTGTCCAGACATGAATGCCTCTCCAGTAGACTTCAGGCTTGTTCATTTACAATGAGCAATTCCAGGACATTTGCTTCTGAGTTTTACAAAGATACTGAAACAAATTGATGGGGTGTGAGTATTTCTGGATGTCATTCTTATCTTCTGCTCCCCCTCAAGGTGGTGCAGCCTGAGAGATTTCTACAAATGCTCTTTCTTGATAGGGCTGTAGGAGGAAAGGAAAGCAGTTGTGGGAGACCCTTAGAGATATTCCCATGGGTATAATGCCAAATAGTCGACAGAGTAGCAAGGGAATTGTAGTTTTTATCCTGAAATGCATGTGCAGCACCTTTAGCTGGGCAAGGGAGGGCAGAAAAGAATTTTGTATCTGCAAAACCTACATAAAAACGAGATGGTACTGACATAATCGGAGTCTTGCACATCCTTGTGCCCTGCAGTGGCTGCAGAGCTCTTTTAGCACTGTACCCTCCCCTCTTCAGCTGGAAACAGTGCAGCATGGCCAAGGTGCCCTTATGGAGAGTGATGTCAGGTATAAGAACTTGAGGGCAACAGGGAATCTCTGAGCCAGGCAGCTGTAATCAATTACTTGATTTCTGTGTCTGAACTAGCTCCTGCAGTCATGCTTTGCTGGGCAATGCACTTCCAATTTCAGTCTTGGGCTCATGAGCTTTATTTCCACAGCTGAATTTCCATTTGCAAGAGCTACTTCTGAGTCCTGTAATGCTGTTTGATATTTTGACCTGTACTTGGGGAAACACTGCTTTAAACAGATCCTCTGTTTTCTTGGTCTGGTTTGCCCCATAGGGTGTCCTTGCCTTTAAAATCAAAGGAATCTAGAGAAATAGAGGGAAACATATGGGGTGGCTTGTTTTCTTGCAAGCTGATGAACAAAAATAGTAATAGTATGCTGTCTTTGTGGGTGTTGGCAGAGTAAAAGAGCTGGGTTTCTGAAGGAAAAAAATTGAGGGAGAACTCTCTGTGGTTTAAAACTTATTTTCTGTTCTACAAACCTTTGTGCCACTTGTGCACATTACTTGATATCTGTTGGAATGAAACTTCAGCTTGCAGAGTGTAACCAGAAGTAGGCAGGCTGGAATAGCCCTGCAAATGAGCTGAGTGAGAATTTTGCTCTAGGAAACTTCACTGTTGTAGAGCTTTCAGTGTGGCTTCAGAGTTTCAGAGCTTGCATCTGTGTATAAACACAGTCTTGTGTGGTTGTCTTGCATAAAACTCTTTTGCTGCTTCAGTGAGGAGGAGATGCCTTCCCATCTGCAGAACACACAAGATCTCTTGTTCAGGCACTGCTACACGAAGCTCTGTAGTGAGATTCTTCAGAGATCAGAGTCTCTGAGCATTTGAAAAAAACATGAGGAATTCATCACTTCTGTTGCTTTGATTCATTCTTAGTAAGTGGTATTTTCTGGGGCCTGTGAACGGTCAGTGTTTATTTTATGTAGCGTTTTGGGAATGAAATTTTGTGGCATTTTTGTCAGTGAAAGTATGAAACTTAAAGACTTTACTGTTATGAAGGTACATAGATCAGAATTCGTTTTGCTGATCAGTAGTAAACACTTAATGGCTTTGCAGAAATCTTTTTCTGGCTAGAGATGTCTGATTAACTTTGTTATAGATTATGATAAAAGCAAACACCCAAGGTTGCTGTGAATTAGTAAGCTGTCAGTGTGTTTTAAGTCTGAAGAAGATATATTGAAGTCTAGCTTTCTGCACTGCTGCACTGTTAATTTCTGGTTTATTAAGGCTTTTTAAAAATCCTCCACAGTTACAGCAGTGCTGTGATGCCTTTACTTAGGGTCCACACACAGATCCAGTAGGTTTCAGGTAGCTCTTTCAGACTGGGTGTGAAGAATAATTTATCTTCTGTGGATTTTAGGGCACATAGCACACTTGCTAACCAAGAGCAGGCAGATAGGTAATTCTTTGCTTTTTACTTACCCACTCTAAATGTGCTAGGAGCAGGCAGTGCAGTAGATTATCTTCCCTTTGACAGCTTGTGCCATCGAACAGTTGATATAAAGCAGAATCAGTGTTATTAAGGAAGCTGCTGTGTTTAGAGGCAGCAGTGCTTGCAAGTGCTACAAAGAAGGAAACCAAATTCTTTATTTTCTATTTCTGAGGCAAATATTTTTGATTCTCTTCAGCAGTTGGGGTTGAACTGGGAGCTGTGCATTTATAAGGGTGTCTTTTTCCCTAGGAAACCAAAAGGAATGTTGAAATTGGTAAAATTAGACTCGGATGTTGCAGCTCAGGATGCAGTAGTTGAGTGCCTCACTTTCTATTCAGTGCACTGCTGGTGAGATCACCTATATTCACAAAATGGATGCAAATTTGATCTCCTTCTCTGTGCTAAATGGTACTGAAACCAACCTAAGAATATTCTTGTCATGCTTGAGTGTTTGAAAAAGCTGTAACAGACATCCTGGAACTTCTTCCACTGTCCATGAAATCACAAAAATGACATTGCCACTGCTTATATTTGGAGGTGAACTGAAGTTATAAGAAAGCTATCACCTTTTCTTATGAAAATGTGAACTGTCAAATAGTCCTTGATAGGGATTTAGGGAAAGCACTTGATTTCTTAGGAAATGACTGTTGGGACTGTGCTTTTATTTTCAATGGCTCAAATGGTCCTTGGAGTGAAATGTAGTTTCTCTATAATGTTTAATGTAGCACAGTTTCAGCTGTAACATGGTGTTATTACTGTTCATTCCTTAGGCTAAAATTTGAGCAGTTTGGTTTTGCACCTTTGAGTGTGTGGGAAGTACAAATAGATTGGGAGAATGTTCAGAATGTCAGGGCAGGTGGGTTTTGAGGTCTCTCATCTCCTTGCATGCTATGAAAGTCTAATTTGTCTCAATTTTGGAACTTGCAGCCTTTTCTTAACCTGATGTTTAAGAGCAGATTGTAAATAGTTTCCAAACAAAGCTGTGTGGTTCCTAAGCCTCTGGTGGTGTGGATCAACAATCTTCCTCCTTCCCTTCTTTCCTCCTGTGCACTGAAACCCAGCTGTGCATAGTACTTTGCTTTGAAAGGGATTTTGTGTTTTTTTCTAACTTGTTTTGAATGCAGTGAAAGTCAGATCTCGCTTTCTGCTGTATCTATGTGTATTTAACCAAATGCCATATCAAACAATTCCAGTGGCATTTGGTAGATTATAGATCCTTCTCAGATGAGTAGCATTTCCTCTGTGTTATGAGAGGTTTAGGGTTGGAAAGAGAATTCTCTAAATATGGTTCTTTGCCCACCTCTTGTGCTCTTTTAGCTGGAATAAAAAGCATGCTTTGAAATGAACCTGATTAGTTTATACCCTGTGTTTTGCTGTGCACTAACATTGCTGGTTTTATGCAGCAGTGAATGGTTTTGGCTGACAGCTTTGGAGATGGGCTTAAAGCACTGAATAAAATTGCCTCCTTGTTAAATGAATGCTGGGGGGAGCAGTAAAATGTTGGAAATAAGGATTGTTAAGGAAATCGTTATGTGAAAGGTTTCCTTACCCCTTACCCTTTGCTTTCTAATAGGGAAACCTTTTGCATTCTAATACTCTGCTGGCATATTACTTCTATTGGAATTGGTATAATAATATCTTAAATGTGTTTTCTTTCTGTTAAAGTTGTACCTTTCTTTTTACTTGATCATATCATGGTTATGGATGACTTCTGTGTTTTATGTTGTGAGACTCAGGTCATCCCTGCTAAAGAGATTTTAGCTGTGAAGTTGTTTGGAACTGTCAGGTTATTTGGCTGCTTTAATTGAAGCTTATCCTGATGCTCTAGCAGGCTGCATCAGCGTGTTCCTTGAGTTCTTCCAGAGTGTCAGCTTTTAATCAAACTCCTGTGCTACTTACTCAGCTGTCTTTGATTTCACAAAAACAAAAGGAATAAATTATTTTCCAGAAAAATAATCTGGGACAAGTAACAAGCCACTTGCTAAGAAAAATCAAGGAGGGGGTAATAAGAAGTTTCTGCAGAAGGTTTCTCCCAGCCCAGCAGAAACACCAGCTCTTTTGTATTCCTGACTGGATGTCCCTGGTCTTTTGTGCCAAGTAGCTGCAGTAGTAAAGCCCTGGCTCCTGTGCCTCTGACCTGGGGACTGGTTGCTTCTGCTACTTCTGTGTTCTCTTACTCCAGAATTCCTTCCTCTGCCTCTCAGTGAGGAGAAGAGTATCAAAAATAGCAAAGAGTTTTGGGGATCTTGGAGGAAGCTGGATGTGTGGTGTAAATAAAGCTGATTAAAAGCAGTTCTTGCACAATCCATTTGATATTTGCAAGCCAAGAGCATCCTTTAACTTTTTGTATGGAGTGAGGTTAATACAGATCAGGTGTGTTTTCCTTGAAGTGCCTGTGTTATGTAAGCTAAACATGCATGAGGATTAGTCAGCTGGAGTTTCTATAAATATTCTCCCTGAAACAAACTTGATTTTTTTTATTACACTTATATTAACTGCTGGTATGATAGCAGCCCTGCTGGTGCTGGAGGGGGATGTGTGGAGTGGAATAATTAAAAAATGAGTTAACCTGATCTGTAGGGCACCAGATTCTTTCATCTCTTGGTGGGTGGAATGGAGGGGGAACAGGAGGAGGCCACAGCAGCCAGGAATAGCCTTTCCCCCCAGACCAGAAGAGTGACCAGTTCTGTTCCAGAACAGCAGGGAATAATTAAGGTCACCCTGGAGAACCTCAGCTACTGCACATGTGACTTCTTGTGGTGTTTCCAGTAGATAAGGTTCTACTTAATTTGTATACCCTGTGAAGGAGGAAAGTAGGTTCTAGCTTATCTGATCTGCAGTAGGTGCCTGTGAAAGCTTTTTTTTTTTTTTTNCCCCCGTGGTGTACATAACCTTTTACTCTGTGCTCAGCTAATCCATGGGGCTGGCTTGAGTGGATGTGAACATAAAAGCTCTGTGGGTGTAGCATGAGGCTTTGGGGCCAGCTCACTGCTGAGTTCCTGATGGCAGGAGCAACTTTTGAAAGATAGCTAAAAAAGTAATTGAAAGTAACTCCTAATCATGAGCCAGTGATGCAAATCAGCCTTTTCTCTGAAAAATCTGGGGTCATGGCACAGATCAGGTCAGGCTGCATTTCACTGAATCACTGCAGCCTCTTTGAAGGCTCCAGGATGGTTCACGGAGCAGCAAATAAAGCAAGGAGTACTGAAATTGGGTGCTGGGGAGGAGAAGGCTTGTGGTGAACACACAGGGCTAATCACTGTGCTAACAAATGTTCCAAAAGTGCTGGAGAAGGGAATGCTTCCTGAAGTGTTTTATCACAGTAAAATGACTTCACAAATGCAAGTTGTAAGAACAAGCACTTGTCTCAGAAGCAAAAAAAAACTACAACCAACCCCAAACTGATTATAGCCACAATTAATAACTCCAACATACCTTTCTTATGGATAATCAAGTTCACAGATGCAAAAACATTGCTTTTAATTGGGTAAAGAGATGAGATTATTTGGGACTTTGGAACTTGTTGGTTTGGATTTTCTTGCTCTGCAGGAAGACTGGCTTTGTTAAGCTGTTCAGCTGGTAGTGATTAGGAAGCATTTATGCCTATGGAGATGTCTTAGCCAGCAGAGTCTGAGGTGGGACTGTGTCTTTCATTCATCCTCCCAGGTTGCATTAACCAAAGGTTTTGGATCAGTGGCTTTTTGTAAATCAAAGGATGGAAGCCCTTTGGTTATCCATGAGTTGCTTGTTGCTGTAGTCTTTTTACTTAATACTACTTTAGTATTGCTGTTGTAACTACTTAAAACATTTTCCTTCAGAAAGAAAGCAAAAATCTGACGGGAATTAATCTTCTAGCACGTGAGCCTGCTGTGAGAAGGAAGAGAGAACAGATTGTTTAAGCTCTTTGGTGGATTTGGCAGGAAGTGCAGGAGACCTGCTTGACCTGGATCTCTCTTGCTATGTGCATGGGGAAAGTTTTAACTCTAAGGATGTTGAGACACAGTGGGGAGGGCTGGATCTTCCAGACCAACTCAAACAGAGGTGTCATGGATTGTCTGGATCAAGCCTTTGAGTTGGAGATGGAGCAGGTGACTCTGCCAGCTCTGTTTTTTTGTATTCTGTGGTCAGAAAGCAGCTGTACATTTTTCCAGAGGTGCATGTAATGCAGTGGGGAAAGGGAACCTTCTGGTCAGTCAAGGCTTGTTGAGCCTGGTGATGAGGGCAATAAGGAGAAAACAATACTCTCCTTCCAGCCTCCAAGAAACTTCAGCATTAAAGGTGTTTGTTGCAATCTGTTGCAGTGATCTGTGAAGCCCTGCAGTTGTGTGTTCACTGCCAAAACTCTCCAACAGGAATGGGGTTAGCAATACTTCTGGTGATGGAGGCTGCTTCTAGGACAGACATTGATCCAGTCAGCTGGAGACAAGCTGAGACCAAAATTCATATTGAGTTAATATCTGATAAAGCAGCAGAGAACACAGTTCAAAAGAGGAAATGAACCAGGAGTATCCCGTTGGTACAGAACACTCCTTAGCTTTGCTTTTGCTATTTGGCAACTCTTCCCCACGAGATTAAGTTTGAGAATAACTTCACTGTTCTGTTTCACTAAAATTCTCAGATAGCTGGCAGACAGCAACTGCTTGTTTTCTGGAGCTGTGATGCAGAAAAATGTGTTTGAAACAATTCCTGCCTTTTTGTAGAAAGGCAATCTTTAGCCTTTCTTTTGCTGAAATATTGCTAGGTACAAAATGAATTGTTGAGGTTGATACAAGGGAAGAGGGTGTAAAGACTGAAGTATTGGCTGGCAGTGATATTATATAAAGGGAGACACAAATATGCTTATTTTGTTGTCAGCTTTGCTTATGTTGAAGCTTTCTGTTTGTGTTTTGCTATAAACTATAAATGTAACTTTTTCCCTTTTAATATGTGTTCAAGGGAGGGAGTGCTGGATGCTTCAGCAGCAGAGGGTTTTCCAGTTAGTCAGGACTTGAGTGTGGAGCTGTGAAAAGCTCTGGGACAAAGGGTGTTGCAAAGGTGAATTATGTATTTCAGCCTTCATATGTGGTGGATGTCATGATAGCTGTAGACTCACAGTACTTCTAAGGGAATCTCTCCTGCTCTCTGCTGTTTCCTGTGTTGCTGATACAGGTGTTTCTGTGGCTTTGCAGTGGGCTGGAGAGTGAGGAATGTGGTTTTAAAACAGAACTTAAAGCATAAATCTAGTTTTGTTTCCCCTTCATGTGAACCAAGAAGAAAAGTAGTGGAAATGAATTAACAAAAGAAAGGTGAGACTGCTGCTTTTGGCAGCACTGTGGGACCACACTGGTGCAGGGATGGTGAAAATACAGTGTAAGCATAAACTGAATTTTGCTATCTGTGGAGTATGTACTGCAGGATTCTACCAAATATGGGATCAGAAAGTACTTAAAAGGGAAGATTGACTCAAGTCTGGCTTCGCTTTTGCAGCTTTATTGTTTAGTGAGCAGAGATGTACTGTTTGACTCACTAAAGCTGTGGTAACAACTGAACTGCAGCATCTCATCTGTTTGTATACAAGTCTGTCATTTGGGATGGTTTTCATCCAAAAACAACAAGGTGTGCTGTAGATCTGTTAGTATTAGACAAGGAAAACAAAGCCAAATTGCTCCTTTTTGTCTGGGGGAAATATCAGGAGTTGTTCAGTTATAGTCTTTTGGGAGGTAGTTTGCATAGGTATGCAGAAGTATTTAAGTTTATGATGGTTTGTATTTTGATAGCATTGTAAAAAACTCAGCTACATGCAGCACCTTCAATGTCAGCTAGCAGATACCTTAATTCTAAGGATGACTTCCTTGAGTTGAATTCAAACTTTCCAAGGCGCAGCTCAAGATTTAGAGCTCTTGTACCACGTAACAGAGCTGTCATTTATTCTTTGCTACTGTCTAGGCTGGATTTTTTTTAACAAACAAAACCAAAATATACATAAACCAAACAAGCTTGTGTAACAAGCCTTTTGACAAACAGTTCAAAGCTTGTTGCAGATCTCTGAAGCAGACAAGTCCTTGTAGTAGTACAAGTAGTACAAGACTTGCAGAAGGTAGGAACTTGCCACAGTGGACTGTGGGAGAGAACATGTGTGGTCTTGCTCTCCAGACAGCCCTGAATCCAGGTGGAGGAGAGGCTTTCATTGCATATCCCAGCCATGGGAAAAGCTTAATTGGAGTTTGCAGCTCATTGTATACCAAACTCTTCAAGTGTTTGATGTAAATCTGTAGGAAACTGGCTTTGATAATTATGGTGTCCATAGCCCATGCCAGCACCACTCCCTTATTTGCAAGGAATAGTGCTATCAACTGAGATAATTATGCCAGGAGGTTTCATGATGCAGCTTGTCCCAGTACTGCTGTCACTGACAAGCATTTGGCAAAAGCACAGCGCTGCTCCTTCCATTTGTATTGGTCTGGTGAACATCTGGAGAACTTCCACAGTGCTCCATAGATCTGTGTGTGGGCAGGGTGCTCTCAGAAATGATTTTGTCACTGTGAAATTGATTTTTTTCCTAGTTTGTTTATTAGTTGGAAACAACATTTGTTCCAGGCTTTTTGGTGGGGTGAAGGAAAGTTCCAGCTGCAGGTTCTTGTGAAGCAAAAAGTTGTGTGTTGATGTGCTGGTGCCTAAGCTGATCCTGGAGCTACTGGAAGAGTGCAAAGAAGGGAAATGGTTCCTGCTTGCAGAGCAGCTTTGTGAGAGGAAGTGTTTGGTGATGAGGAATTTGTGTTCTCTGTCCTTGTCCCTTCTCCACGTGTGATTCCATCCTGCTGCTGCTCCAAGGGAGGCACTTGTTGCTCACCCAGGCACTGCTCAGTGGAAGAGCTGAGATGATGGAGAGGAGAGGGCAGCTTTTGTTGTAGTTCCTCGTGCCTGTGCTTAGGAAAGCTGACCCAGCAAGGTGTGGGCAGCTATTCCTTCTCCTGGGTGCTGAATCCAGCTGTGTCCTGTGGGGCTGAGCAGGGCACAGAGGCTGGCAGGGAGCAATCCTGCCATGGCTGGCAGCATCCCAGGGCATCACTGCTGGGCATGGAGCTCCTTCAAGTGTGGCTGCAGTGCCATGGGCAGCAACTTGAGAGGCCTGGCCTAGAAGAAATGAAGGTGTCTGCTGGCTGTGGAAATGTTGGAACCCTAAAGCCTGGGAGTTTTGAGCTTTCTGTGCTCTCTGACACTGACCCTCAAAAGAACACTGCTCTTGACTTGAGACATTGGAGAAGGCTTCCAGATTTGAGTGATGGAGTTGGAATCACTGGTGTGTAGTTTGAATAGAAGTGTGTGATTTCACATGGTGAAGGGTTTTGAATTTGGGGTTTTAAAATATAGTAATAGGTATGGGACAAGATGGAGGTTCTTGAGCATTGTCTCTTCTTCCTTCTTGTTCCTTCTTCATGATTTCAGGTAGTTTTTGGTTGGATAGCAAGTATCACAGTGTGGGTCACAGGTGTTTGGTCATTGGGTCAAAAGAATAAATAAAATAGATGTTAGCTTTTAATTGGATAGTTAGGCTTTAAAAGACCTTGTAACTAGCTAGATCCACCTCCATTTTCTCACTTGCATCTTGTTAGCTAGAAGTGCTGCAGCTCTCTGTGCTATAGATAAGAATTAATAAACAACTAAGTCTGAACATGGAAATCCAACTCTTGTGCTTCAGTCCTGACTCTGAGGGAAGGCAGAACAAAAAAGAAGCTAGCTACTAATATGTGGAACTGCTGTTATGGAAAGAGGCAACTCTTTTCCCCTTCCCCCTTCTAAAACATGTGTGTATCCATAGGAACTGTCCCAGCTCTTTCTACCACTGTTGGATCAAAATCAAACTTGCAGGTCTGTAATTGAAGCATAACAAATCATAAAACTAGCACTCAGTTCCTCCTGCCCTTTGTGGAAAGGAAATGTAGAAATGGGCACAAGGAAAACCTTCATGAAAATTTGTCAGTGCTAATGTGGATGAATGAATTCAATGTTCAATTCGTTTGTATTTCCTTCCTATTTGAAGACTCCAACAGGTCTTTTAACCTTGAGTTTCTTTATCTATTTTAAAAGTAATTAAACTCCACAGAGACCTGAAATGAAATAGATTGGCCTTCCCCAGTTAAAATTGTATTCTGAAAATGAGGGGGAAAAAAACCCCAAACAATAAAATTCCACTTGCCTAGTTTTAACTTCCAGTGGAACTACTTTAATTGAGTCCTGTTTAGCAGTTACACAAGCATAAGATAAATCAATAATTACAGGATATAAAGCTAGCAATGGTAATATATAATAATGATATATTATTTCTGAGGGAATTGTTACTTCTTTAGGTTTCCAGATAAAAATACTTGTAGAAAGAATCTTGTCTTCAACAAGTTAAAACTTGCTGGCATATTCCTGATAATAGTGTCTTTGAAAGAAAGCATGTGCATTTACCCAGGGAGATTCAAGTGGAGAATCAAATAACTCCTATTTTAAGTGCTGGTGTTTAAGCTGCCCGTGGAACATTTTGATGTATCTTTCTAGAGATTGGTCTCTTGTGATAAGGATCCACAGGCTGCACTTCTCTGGGGTAGAGTTAATAACAAATTTCCAAGGTGCAAGTAGGTCTGGCATGAAATAGTGATTAACTCTTGCTGGTTTTGTGCTGTGTTAGGGAATCTCCTTTAATATTCTAGAAAGACACAGTAGTCTTCCCTATGAAAATGAGAGTGAGGGGACAAGTTCAGCTGTAAGTCTCTCAACTTTGTATGTGGCTTTAGCATCATGTATTAAATGTACATTTTTTAAATGTCTGGGTTTTAAGTTCTAGAGCAGTGAGATTTGAGATAATTTTTATCTTAAATCTGTTCTTGCTTGTGCTCACTCATTCAGCAGTCCTGCCTTTGGGATTCCTAGAAGGATAGGAGGCTCTCCAAGTGCATTCTCCTGTTATACAAATAGTTGCATATACAGGATGTAATGATAAAAAAATAAATACTCTGGGTTACTGCATTGCTGCCTTTTCCCCTTTAATATTCTTTTTCTGCCTGCAATGTTAACCTGTAATCATAAAGACTGTAGGAGAGGTTATATGAGATCAGTATAGAACAGAGCTCACCAGTAAGACAGAAGAGGTTTATCAGTGAAATAACATCTGTAGTTTCTTGGGTGAAAGTCTGAAATCTCTGAGGATCAGGAATGGAAGAGTCAGTAAAGCCCTGAAAACTCTTCCAGCTGGGAGTTGGCAGGAATGGTGGTGAAAAGCTTCTACCTGACCCAAATCTTGGGGGTGAGGTGATGGTGAATTCCGTGCTTGTGCACTGCAAAGAAATTTCCAGTTGATCCCGTCCCTGGGGAAGGAGCTCTGTCCCCTTGAGGCTTCAGACTTCTCTGAATAATTAATCCATTGGGTCTGTGTCCTCAGGGAGAGATGAAAGAACTGTCGAGGGCTCCTGTGTTACACCTGATAAAGAAAGTCATTAGTGAGGCTTCAGATAGTCACATAAATTAAAAACACTTGCATCCTCTTTCCTTAATAATAAATGAAGCCTTTAGGACTAAAGTTTTTTTAAAAATGAGGGGGACACAACTAGCAAAGCATTATATGTGAGTAAAATTCTTTTTCACAGTTTTACTTGCCCCTAAATTACTTTGGTTTTCCATGTTGCCTCTGTTCTTCCTCCATTCCTGCATGAGGTGTGGGCAGATGGCTGGTAGTGCAAAAACACTTTGGAACTCCTCATGTTATGAAATGAAAGTGAAGATGAATTTGTTCTTCCAAATTCCTTTGATTCTGGAGGTGAAGAACTGTTTCTGTGGCTGAAAAACTGAGTATTTAATCTTAGTTAATCACCTTTTTAATGAGAATAATATTTCATCCATTGGTAGGTAAAGAATATTTTAATGCTCAATTCAGGAAGCAAAACTTAGCCTGATTGTTACTTTTTTTTGTTTTGCCCCATGCATTTGATGATACCAGAATATTGTGCCTAATTATCTCTCTCTCCTTTGCTGTATTCCAAACTGGTGGTGTTCTATGTTCAACTTTTTTTTCCTTTATTTCCAGGTATAATGGATCCCTTCCTAATGGTGACAGGGGGCGTAGGAAAAGCAGATTTGCCCTTTATAAGCGACCTAAAGCAAATGGAGTTAAAGCCAGCACTGTTCATGTCATCTCTACTCCTCAAGCATCAAAGGTATGTGACACTGGTAAAATCCTGGGTTTTGATGCTCCTGAGTGTAGAACAACTCAGGTATTGCTGCTAGTTTATTCTGTGCTTGTAGAATAGTTTTGTTTAATGAAGAGACTGCAGTGGATTTGCTTTCTGGGGTATATAGCTATAATCCAGTTACCTGTTTAAAATAGTCTGTAAGCTCAGGTATGAGATAATCTGACCTTGCTGCCCCAGTTCAGAAAGCTGGCTGTCAGTGCTGACTGTTTTACCTGAGCCATAGAGTACACAGGGGATAAAAACACAAAAGGTATTTTAGTTTCTTTCTCACTGGAGTGATATTTCTTTCCTCTTCAGGAAGATAACTGACATGCTATAAAAAATGTTCTGATCCCTTTGGGCCTTTTAAGTTTTCTTGCTAATAATGATACTGTACAAATTTTTAACTGAAGTTTAGTGTGAGTGAAGGAAGAAGAGCAGCAAAGTTTAACATATTAACACAGTAACACGTTAATATATAGGACTGTCCAGGTCAGAATTCTGGTGGTGGAACATATTTCAGGCTGCAAAAGGTCTTCCTATTTCTCTTCTCAAAGCCTTTTTCTTAGAAGCAAGAAGTGAGTAGAGTTTATGCTAAACTGGAGGGGGAGTTATGTGCTGGCACTCACACAGGAGGATGGTTTGTATGAAATGTACCTCACTGAAATATCTCTTGAGACAGAGAGAGAATCTACACCGTGCTCAGAAATGTGTTGTCTGACTTGGACCAGGAGAAGAATATTGTTTAATACATAATATGGGATTGTTTTCCTTTCTAATACACACCATACACAATATATGCATAAACTTAACCAAAATACCCAGTATCAGAGCTTGTTCTCTTTGAACATTGTACAGGGCTTGCCTGCTGCCAATGAATGTGAAGTCTTTTGGATTAATAGTTACAGTAAATATTTTTCAGTGTTTCTGGTATCAAAATGAAAGCTTTTGTGAGTTAAATCTTCCTGGTGAAATCAACCTTCAGAATAGACCTGTAGTATATGTTGGTAATTCTAGTTTGTTGCTTAAAATGGGGAAGAAATGTTTTTTGTATAGTGGATGAAAATATACACATGTTCTCACTGGATGTTCTTAAGCATTTGGACTGCAGATAGTATTTCAGCATTTGAGTTGCAAAATATTTAAACACCTGGCAAACACCACAAGGAATCTGGTTAATGTTCATCTGTGGTGTTATTGTAGTGCAGATAAAATATGTGTGCTGTACCAATTAGTGTCCTTATAAAGATAGCAGAGGATCTGGGACATTAAAGCCTTTCCTCTGAGCTTTTGGATTCGGGTAGATGTGTCAAGTTGAATGTATTTTGCACTTTCTCTGAACCCTTAGAAAAGAGCTTTTGTGTATTTGTGCTGCTGTCTGGGGTAGGGCTGGTGGATGTGTGCCAGAACAGTGGTGCAGTGGCTCTCAGTGAGTGCTCTTTCCATGCACAGAAAGAGCACTCACATTTTAAAGATGCTGTCATCAGCTTTTTTCGCTGATCTTAGGCACCAGAGCCTGAATTGTTTTACTGAGAATTGTTTCTGCATGTAACTTGTGTAAATGGCTGAAGAAACATAGGCTAATAAAGAGTGAGCTGCTTAGTTCTCAGAAAATAATGGACAACTTGACCTCAAAAGTTTAGTTGTGCTCTCAGGTCTTTCAGTCTTAACTTGTATTTAAAAGAGAGAAACCAGCAGAAACTTGTGCTTCTTAGGGTGTTAACAAGTTTCTTCCCTTTACATCCTTCGTTTTAACTTTTCATGTACCACTTCTCTGATTTGTTCTGCTTGTCTGTCACTGTAAACGGAATCTGTGAGTAAAAAGACAAGTGTAGAGTACTGATGCTTTTTGTGTGGTGGATTTTGCAGAATGGGAGAAGCCCTAGCTGCCTCCGTTGGTTTTGTCTGTGACAAATGGAGGCTTGAATGAGGTGCATGGCTGGTTTTGTGCTGATTGCATTAATGCAGCAGCTCAAGAACTGTAGCTGTCACCAATTTCAAGTTCATGTGTCAGCCTGAGCACTGCAATAGATGGCAAGAGGATGCTTGTCATGTTCTATTGTCCCTGCTGTGCAGGTGTCAAGGACAGCTGGAGTAGCAATGGCTTCAGTAGTAAATTTAGCTGAGCTAATTGCATATGAATCACTGCCTTTTGTTTTTTCCACTGAGCACTTGTTTTTTGCCACTCTGCCTTCTGAGGTGCTGAACAAAATTCAGAAATGTTTGGCCTTCTGAGGGTATATGGGTGTATTTAGGAGAAAAGCAGTGCATAGGATAGTAAGTCTCAAGTTTTTTCAGAGTTGTTGTCATTGTTAAAATACAGAGGCATCTCTTCAATGTTATACACTGGACTTCAAAACCTGTTTTATTAACTCTGTGCTTAGGCACCATTCAGTGAATTTTGTGGTGTCTTCAATTTGACAAAAATCAGACCATTTCAGATGGAGTTTTTCCAGCATTGTCAAAATTGGTTTGACTGTAAGAAAGAGCTTGTCTCTCCTGCAGTCCTAAGCTTGTCTGTGTGGACATGTCTGGGGTAGGAGTTTGGGGAATGGGAGACTGTGAGTCTTCATAACTGCATATGGATCTTCCTTAAGATGTTAATAATCCCCTTTGCTGAATTAGAAAGTTTCTTTCAAAATCATCACATCACAGGAGATGCCATTCCTTGCCTCTTGACCTGAGTCTCATGATGAAGAGGAAGGTTTATCAGTCATGATAACAGAATTTGTGAAAACCTTCTTCTGACTACCAAACTCACAGGCGTTAGTTTGCTGTTGGCTCATCATGACATAGGGTTGGTGATTTTTATTTTCAAGCTATTGGAGCTGTTTAACAAAGTCAGAGGTCAGTTGTAATGTTTATTTCATTTGGTTGAGTTGTGCATGAAAACAGCAGTTAACACAATATTTAATGCTGTGAAACTCCAGTCAGTGTCTGCTGGTGTCTGAAATGATGACAGGGCTTACTTGGGCAGAAATTTTCCAGTAGGTGCTGAACTTGTGGTGAGAGTGGGATAAAAGACTGTCTTTAGAATAACCACCTGGGAATGATGGGATGCTGAATTGGACTTCACTGGGTTTTGGGAGGAGTGGGGGAGGCTTTCATAAGGGTTTTTTGTATTTTGGGAGTTTGTGACTTTTTTTGATTGGGGATATTTGAGTCTAAGAGGGAAAGAGGTGTCTGCTGAAAACAGAACCAGCTTAATATCACTGTGGAATAATACTTGAGGACAGTATGTTTTTCTTAGAGATCTTAAGCAGGTCAATAATATGCTATCAAAATAAAACTGTATGATCCCAATTTCTGCAAAGCGTGGATGTTCCTGTTCCAGTCCACATCCAGTCTCTTGAGTCAGTGGATGACCAGGTTAACACTTGGCCCTGTACAAGCACAGGTGAGTCTTCACTCCTCATTGCTCCTCTTCATGACCATCCCTGGCTTCTTGCTGGATGTTGTTAGTTGGGATTATTTTTGTGGAGCAGTGGGAGAGAACTCCCCCAGTCCCATATGAGAGGTGCTGGCATTAACACTGAGCTCACTGGTGTCTCTGGAAACTCTGATCTTGGAATTTCCAAAGACTTTGGCTCTGTAAGCATTTAGATTTCTCTGTTGGCTTCTGATGCTTCAGAATTATTTCCATAGGTGTGAAGTTTGGAGAAATGAAGAAGGGACTTAATGTGCATTTGAATTACTTGAAGTGTGGCATTAGGAAGCAGGAATTGTTACAGTAGCCCTCCAGGATTCCCTAGGATTACTCTGAAAACATGACTGAATTCCCTTACAGTGTGGATGGTAATTGAGACTTTCCAAAGTATTCAGTCAGTGGGCAAGAGAATATAACTGCTGGGCATTGGAAGTACTCCTTTTTTAACAAGGGAATGTTGTGCTTTCCTAAGTGATTGCATGTGTAATAGTGACTCCAGAAAAGATCCCAAATGCCTTTTGAATTGCTGAAGACTTGAAAAACCCCACCTTTAATACGTTTTTATGGTGGCGTGTCTTGGTATTTATTATGTCTGTCTTTCTTAGGATCAAAGTTTTCCTTTGGTAACCTGTGGTAGATAAAGGCAACCTATTTTCTCTCCTATGAAATTACTATTTCAAGCTGACTGAGGAAGATCTCTCTGACTTCCAAGTCCAATTACCTGCCGGGTTGGCTTCTGCTTTGTGCTATCACAACAGCAGCTTGGATAGTCACTGGCTGGGTTCCTGCAGCTCTAATCAAGTTTCCTGCTGCTGCTGGAGAAGAACAAAACACAGCCATACGAATAATTATTAGGTCGGGGAGAGAGCTGCAATTTGTGCTTTGAGTGATGAGAGAAAATGAAAGTATAGGATTCTTGTGATTAGTTATCTGCTGGAGATAGTGCATCTGCTTTGACGTACTTTGAATTGGAAGTAAAAAGGCCACAAATCCTTTTGGCACTGACAGCTTTTTGGTGTTCATTCTGAATGAGAGCTGTAGAGCTCAGCTGCTGTTGGGAGGATGCTGTGTCTGTCAGTGGCTTCTCTCTTTCCTGTTGGGCTTATTTATGGTCTAATCAGTTCATGGAGCACTAATTTGTTCTGAAGTAACTTAATCGCATAGGTGTCTCGAGAGCCCTGGCTTGTGCACAGGCAGCTTTTTCTTGGCTCATCAGTCTGAGTCTGCTTGAATAATAGTTTCCTTGGTGTAATGTCCTTTTCTTCTATTAAATGAGCATCATCTTAACATGCTAACTCCCTACCCCTGTGCCCTTGGAAATAGCAGGGAATGGTTAGGCAGGAGAAAATGGTTACACCGATTTCACTGGTAGGGCTGAATAAATAACAACCCTTACTTGGTTTGGAACCCTCCCTCCTGAGCTTTTGGGTCCTGTTGAGCAGAATGCATGTCAAAGGTTTTGGAAAATAATTTTATAGTGTTTTCTAACAAAACCCAGATGTTTAGTGAAGGAAGGGGAATTAAAAGTTGCTGAGGTCTACAACAATTATTTTTTTATGACTTAACATTGCTTTTTGTTTTCATGCTCTCCCTTCAGAGGATTAAAAAAAGATCAAAAAATGCTTTCCTTGTAAACTCTCTTTAAACTACATCTGCTTTAAATCAATATTTTAGAGCTGATTCTACTTGAATGTGGTGCCCTTTGAAAGCAGAGGAAGATGCAGTGATCACCAGGGCTGGTGTCAAGAAACTCGGGACTATTTCATTTCCCCATATGCTTCCCCTTGGCTTCCCACAGGGAGCCAGGCTGTGGAAGCACTGCTGTGCAGGATCTGTCACTTTGCAGCTTCCTTGACCATGTCAGAAATAATCTGGGGAGTTTGGGCTTGTGGTAATGCAGAACCAGGGAAAGAAGAGGCTGCATCTCAGCTGAGGTTTAAATGCTGTAGTGTAAGGTCAGACACTGCAAATCCTGCTGTCCATCATGGAATGTCCTCGTTTTTTTGTGCCCTGGGAAAAGCCACAAGTAGGATTTGTACTGGAGATGGCAGAGCCACTTGTTTCACTGGAAAATGAAAATTTCACAGCTTGAGCTTAATATAGCATGACTTGTTTAAAACTGTCTTGTTCCAGTTTGACTGGTTCCTGCGTGCTTCCCCACTGTTCCCCAGAATTTAGAGTGGAAATTTTGGACCACCTGTAGTGATGAAGCTCTGTCCTGTTTCTTATTTATTCTGTTTAGACTCTCAGTTGGCTGGAATGGATCTGGTCTTAGAAGTGCATGTCTCCTGAGAGCTGGGCTGCTCTGAGCTTCCTAAAAATATCCCCAGTCTGGTTTTGGATCAAATGAAGCTGGATGGCCTGAGCATAGATACTATTTCTGCCTGTGTGGTGGTGCTGCCTTTGGAACTTGTCAGGGATAGCTCACCCTGCAAGTTGGCAGTACTGAGGGAGATTCCCTTTGAGGTGGTGGGGATCTGCTGTGATGTTCCAGGTGTTTGGGTCGGTTGTGCTGGAGCACAGCTGGGAACAGCCTGATGACTGCTGATGACTGTTAGAGCCTGGGACTGTCAGCATCTGTAATACAAGAATTCCTCTTCCCTGTATAGGTTGTTTCATGCTTAAAAGAAAATGCCATGACAAGGGGAACATGGCAGCTGATGATGGATATGCTTTTCCTGTTATCTCAAATGAAATTGTCTTAAATGGATGGAACATTGTGTTTTGGAAAAGTCAGGTAGCGTGTACTCAGAGAGCGTGGAATTGCTCTCCTGGAACAAGGGAGTTGGAGCTGCATCAAAGAGGAGATGAGAGTTCTCTGCTCCAAGGCTTTGTTGAGAGGAGCAATTATTTTGAAAACACAGAAAGCAATTGAAGCATCATGGGCCAACAGTAACTTTTCAAAGAAACAAACAGCTGCTACTCCTGTTTTACAAATTAGAAAATACTTGTTTTCCAGAGTGCTCAGCGATTTTGTTGATGGAAAGAACAAAATCTAAATATTTCTCTTTTTGGGAGTCTCTTATGACTCCATCTGTAAAATGACTAATGTTATATGTCTGCCAAGAGAAGAACTAAGAGGGGTGGCTCTCTTGTGACATTCAAAGATTCTTGTTTCCACTCTGTAGGTTTCTTGTCTGAGACATGTTTATGCTTTCTTTTAGATGTAGGTTTACTTTGTGTTGAGATCCTGCTGGTTTGCTCCTATTCAGCACCAAAAAATTTAGGAGAAAACAGGGAGTACTTTATCCTGATAATCTCTTTTGAAGGGATGTATCCTCAGCGAAGTGCTTATGGTGATGCTTCATTGGCTGGATGCTCCAAGCTCTGTGTGCAGAAATTCTCTGGCAGTCATAAAGCAATTCAGAATTCTTTAGCACTGTGGCTTTGCTTCTACAAGATCCTTACCTTTTCTTTTTATCATCCCTGAGGTGTCCTTCTATGAAAACAGATGAGTTCAGCCACTGGACCTACATCAGAGCTTGTACTTAGGTGACCTCTGTGTCAGACCAAGTGTGTCCTGTAGAGACTTGCCTTGAAATTCTGCGTGTCTCTTGTCCACAGTGATTCTGCCAGTTCTTCAGGAAGTTCTGGACTCTGCAGATGCCTGCTGTGAGATAATACTTGTGGTAATCTATATGTTGGCCTTCTACTTTCAGTAGCAGCAGATGCCTATCACTTTGACTTGAGGAAGCTCATCAAAGGCCCAGCACTGCCAGCTCGCTCTGTTGTTCAATATTCTGTCTTCCCCCAGCTCTGAGGGATCTCTCTTCCACTGAGTTCACCACAGCCAGGGAATGATGGACGCTTTCTTCTCTGCTTTTTGATACCAGCAAGCAGCTGAGGGGTATCATTCCCTGGCCACCTGAGAAACTCTGGACTTGGTGCACTGAGCTCAGGATGGCACATTTCCTGGGAACTCTCACTCTGGGGATTGTGGCCTGAGAACAAGGCCAGTGTCTGAACAATGATCTGTCTCAATCTGGGGTCATCCTGAATTTCTGCATTCTCAGCTTTGGATGTTGACAGCTACCACCACTTTTGTGGTCCCAGAGATTCTCTTGTTTTAGATGCCGACCGAGAGACGCTTTTCTTCCTTTTGCCCTAACCCAGGATAAGAAGAGGGGAATCAAGTACATGTTGGATTTCTATGTGTTTAGTTTTCTTTCATGAAGCTCATGTGGTCAAAGAAACTCTGGTTCCATGGCCTGCAGCTGCATAAATCTGTTTCTTCTCCCAGACTTCACAACTGATGGAAGGCTTAGATGACAAAGCACTCCCAGTTTGCAGCTTGGATAACTCTTGTATCTAAAACAATTCTGTTCAGCATTGGTTAGGGGTGCTCTTGAGCAGGGGAATCTGAAAAGAATATGGAACTTCCCTGGTGAGATAAACCACATTTTATACTTGCGCTACAGCAATGCAAATTTCTGGGCTTTATTGCTAACCTCAAACCTATAGAAGTTTAACTGAAGAGATGCTTTGTTTTGTAGTATCAGATGAACTCTGAAAATCAGGGCTTTGTGGGACCAGAGCATACACATTTACACCCTGGATGACCAGGGAATTTCTGAACCTGTAGCAGCTTGTTTGTTCTCCAGCTCTTTGGGAAATTCTGTGCAAGCTGTTCTTTGGGTAGTGAGTTACAGCCTCTGAGGATCAGAGCTTCTGTTCCCTTCCCCAGACATTCTCTTCCTAACAGTGCTGTTACTGAAGCTTTATTTCAGCTGAATGAGTCCAAAACTCCAGAAGAGGTAATTCAAGAGATCATATGGCTCAGAGAAGGTGAGGGAGAGGTGCTTTTTTTGTGCTTGAGGTTTTTAGAGAGTTTGTGAGTGTTGCTAAAGCACAACTTCTTCTGTACTGCATAAATGCAAATAAAATTCTGTGAATGATGAAAAAACCCTTTAGCAGTTATGGGCTGATCTCTGTAGTTTTCACCTTTGAGGCACTGGACTTTATATATACACTTTTGAATTTTCTACCGAGATTTGGAGGGAATGTTGAATAGGACAGTGAGAGCAAATGTACAAAAGCTGGAAGGGGGCCTGAAAGAAATTCTGGGGAGGCTTTGTGGATTATTTTGACTTGTAGCCTTCCTGTACAGGCGTTTACCACTATAAACTTTGGACAACAGGCTACAAAGTAAAACATGCAGAAGTTTTTCCTCTTCCCTGCCATCTCTACATTAGCATTTGGTTTCCCACACCTCTGTCTCTGCTTCAGCCCACCAAAGAATCTTCCACTGCTGAAGGTCAGGAATGAGGCAGTGCCTTGGTGGTCCAGGTGGGAGGCAGGGAGGGACAAAGCTGACCTTGCTTTTCAGCATGGGCAGCTGCTCCCAGTTTGTTCCCAAGAAAAGCTGGCCTTGGAAAGCTGGATTGCGGAACTTGCAAAAGCACATCAAGTGTTCTCCCTAACTCACCCCTCCTCCTCCTCGCTTTCTCAAATCTTTGTTTGGTGTTTTGTCACAAAAATTGACTCTGTTGCTACTTGAGTGTAATAAATAAACTGCAGAAGTCAAAACAAAATGTTTGCAGTTTTGTTGGAGAGACAGCCCGTACTGAATGTCTTAAAATATCCCTGTGTTATGATCTTGCCTGTTACTGGAAACTAACTCTCTAACTCTCGTTTCCTTGGTTAAAAATACCTTGGTTATTTAATGTTGTCTCTTGGTATCTTTGCAGTGTAGTAGCAAATACTGCTGGGGTTGAAAGTATCACTGTGCCATTATGTGATGCATATAAAAACAAGGCTCTTTCTGAGGAACCTTTCTTCATTTCCAGATGAAGATGTACTTGCTAAATGTAGAGGTAGGGCTCTGATTTTTCTCTGACTGCTGAGAAATTTTGTGTAGAAATCCTCTGATTAAAATTGAGCCATAATGGCAAATGAAAATCTGTGTGTGCATACCAAATACAGCATGACTGGGGAGAACAGTGTGGCACTATGAATGCATTGAGGTTTTTCCAGGCTGAAGTAGTAATTGATTTTTACTTGGTGGCAGTGAGTTACCTCATTTAGCCTTAAAAACACTAAACCACTTTGAAACAGGAGTATGGAAGCACCTTCCTCAGTGAGAGGCTTTGATGGCTTCAAACACATCTGTGAAAAGGAGATTTTGAAGTTTCACAACTGATACTTCTGCCTCAGGTTGGACTGGGGCTGTGCAAAGGCTGAGAGGTGATAGTTGCCTCAACAAGTGGATATTGGAGTTTCCAAGGAGCTGTAATCCATTCTGTTCCAGTGCTTACCAGATAATGCTTGACTGCAGCATTGGTGGTGGAGCAATAATGTGAATTATATGATTCTGTATGCTGCTGTGCCAGCAGCACCTGCCTGTGGAGAAAGCAATGTCAGGGTCCTGGGGGCTGAGACTGGAGCCTGTGGTGGAATATTTGCTCTGAGTGGGAAGGTGCTGAAGGCTTGGCTGTGCAGGTTTGGGTCAGTGGAGGCTCAGTGGTGGCTCAGCTGAGCAGCACGTGCTGGTTCAGAGCACGTGGATGTAGTCAAGGCTCCAGTGACTCAGATGTGTCCAGAAGGTCAGACCAAGTTTGCTATCTTAGTTGTTAATACAACCCTGGCTGAAGGTCACTCCAGAAGGAACCGCAGCCAGTTTGTGTACATGGGATGTTTGACAACTTGGGAGCCTCATGTAATCCATTGTCCTTCAGTCATTTTTCTGCCAAAACCTTGAGTGTCTGCAGAGTCATTTTCTGAACTCCTGCCAAGATTTGGGTACTCTTTGTTTTGAAGTCAAGGAAGTTGTCTTCAAGGAAATGTCATATCCAGAATAATTTGTTAATTGTGCATAAATGGTGCATAGGCTGTCTTTTAGCAGTACTTCCCCAGCTTTCACTTGCCTACTTGTGAAATGTGTTGTTAGCACCAGTAAAAGTTCATAAATCACAGATTTAATCTGTGTATCTAATCAGCCTGTCCAGTGTTCCAGGATTATCTCAGTCTTGTGTTTCTCAGGCTTGATTAACAGGAAGGAGAGAGCACTTAGGACACTTGTTACAGGTACATAATGTCTCTTCTTTATCACTTATATAACTTTTTTTTTCTGTTGTGTATCAATGTGTATTTGGAGAACAGTAAAGATAAAAAAATAGATTTTCTTTAAAACAGAAATGCTCCTCATACAAATATTACGTACTCAGTCTCCAGACTGGTAAAAGCTTGCACATTTATTTGCCATGATGGTTTACTGTCTATGTGCTTGCTTTGTTCATTTATGCATTGATCTAGATACCATGTTCCTTTTATTACTGAAACAGATGAGCAGTGTTCAAGAAGACATACAAACTATTGGGAGGGGGAATGTAATTTAAAATTATAATTCTTTCTCATGAAGTATTCACTACTTTTAAATCTATTTATTTAGTGCCTGCTGACTATAGCCAGTATGATGATGATTGAATGCTTTTTCATGCAGACTCATGGAGACTTGAAGTGGAATAAGATTCACCTTTGGAATTCACGGAGATAACTTTGTCACCAGCAAGAAATTGCATGCTAAGTGAAAAGGCCAAGAATGTGCTGAATGTTTTGGCATCATTAGTACTGTATTAATCTAATTTTTGATTGTGCCTTGCTGTACTAGTTCTCTGTTAATAGTTTCTTATACCAAGAGTATGTTTTGGTCTACACTGGGGGAAAACACCTTGCCTTGAAAATAAGGTTGTGGTTATATTTAAGCACTTCTGGCAGAAACTGACATTAATACCTGTCTGAGGCAGGTTGTGTCTCCTTGTCAATTGGCAGATGGGTTGGTTGTCTGTGTAAACAGTGAGACTTGCTCTCTGATGTGGTGTTCTAGCTGCAAAATTATTGGGCTGGGACTTAATTCCAACTTTACCAGGATTTTAAAGCATCAAAAATTTGGGCTGAAGGGGTTGAATTGAACTCTTTGATAATTGACATACAGAATCTGGCTGTGATATAGTTGTGGAAGGATGTATAGTATGAACTTTTTATCAGAGGACGGCATTTAATGTGGAAATAAACTGATAGAGAAGCTTGTGCTTTGTCTTCTTCCCCTTATGCATCACCTCCTGTGCATCTTATAAATGCAGGCATAATACAGAGTGTAAAGAAGAAGCTGATTTTTATTGTTTTGTAAGCCTGGGTTAAAGTTCTGCTGTTGTTTTTTCTTCTCATCAAACCTCCCCTCTCCTGTCTCCTGCCACTCACCTGTCCTGTTCCTCTCCTTTGCTTTTTGTCCCTGGGAACTGAGGGACACCAGGAGTCTAGATGTTGGTTTTTGCTTTTTCTGGTTGGCTTATCAGTGAGATGCCTTTGAGCTTTTTGGGAAAACATTGCTGAACATTTTCTTTTTGGAAAGAAAAATGTTAAAACTGTACTCATGGGGCTTTAAAAGAGAATTTTCCTTCTCAGTTTGCATTTAATATATAAAACATGTATCCACTGTGCTTAGCACTCACTACTGGTGTAGAGTCTTGCTCCTTCTGGAATACACATAAAGTAAAAACAGTCTGGTGTGCTCAGGAATTGTGAGATTTAATGTGTCCCAGTTTTCATTTGTAACAATCACACTTTTGCACTGTGTTGGTCTGTCACTCCATGTTGGTAATATTCTGATTTTTATTTCTTTTCTCTTGAACTGGCAAAATGAGAATCTTGTTTTTGCCATAGCAAGTTTCTTTGCTGGTCTCTTAACACAAATTACAGCAGTGCACCAATGGAATGGAGGGGATGTATTGACAAGATACAATATTAGATCCAGAAAAGATGTTTAATAATCTAAAAATGTAGAACTACAAATTCATCTCTTCATCATTTATTTGGAATGCCTGTGTTCATGAGCCTGATGGTTCTGGCTTAAATCCTAAAATCTTCACTGACTCCTAGGTTTGAATTTTCATGAATAAACAGATCTTAACTTTGTAAAGCAGGAAATGATAGGATTTTGTTGCATTGCTGTTTGTTCACGTTTCTGTGAAGGGGAATCCTGGCCTAAGAGACATGATTCTGTAATTACAATATTAGTTACACTAGATCACCTCTTTCAGCTTTACTGAAAATCACTACTTTTCCCACTTTGCTAAGAAAGATGCACAGAGACAAGCACTAAAAATTACATGTTACACTTGAAACTCTTGCACTGTCTTGATATTTTCCTTGGTACTGAAGCCTTTTGCTGCTGAAGGGAAAAATATAGGATACATGCTGTTCTTTCATAGCTCTGTTTCCTCAAAACTATTATTATTTTCCTTGGAAGCCGGTGTGAGCAGAAAGTGTCAGTCATGGATCTGTGTGTCTGGTGGCACAACACTGATGTGTCATCTCCTAGTGTCACAAATAAAATAATCTTTGCAGGTCAGGACAGAATTTCAGCTCTTTTCTCCTGGAGTATTTGCACTGGAGAAGCCTCACAGTAACAACTCAGCTTTTTTTTTTTCCTCCAGGAGGAATGTCTGCCTTTTGTTCTTACAACTCCAGCGCGTTGCTCTTTTCTAAATGCCTTCCCCATAAGTGCCGCGTGGGTTTTTTGTTTGTTTTTCCACTAAAAATAAAAATCTTGAATTAATTTGTGAAATGATGTTTGAACTTCCTAACAGAAGTTAGTCGGGTTGATGTGCAGTGAGACAAAGCTGCAATTATCTCTATCTTTGTACTCCCGAGGGGCTTCATTACAGCAGCTCCTCTCTCCCCGCTGCCGTGTCCCGGCAAGGTGAAGCTCAGGATTCAACAGACACAACAAATTATTATTTTCTGTTTGTGTGTAGTATTTCATCCCTGCTGATGGAACATTTAACTGAGGGTTTATTTTTTGGTTTTTTTTCCTTGCTGTTGTTGTAGTAACAGGAGAGAGTTCAGACAGACCTTGTATTATTGAAACCAACTCGTTTGATAGTGATGTGGCAGAAATATTGGCAGTTCTGCTGCATCAGCTCCTCCACTGCTATCAGCCAAAGACAGGACACTTCCAGGCCCAAAACAGCTTTAAACTGCTCTATTTCTAATATTGCTTAATGCCATTTGACAGGCACATAATGCTCTAACTCTTAAAGCCTCGTGCTCTAACTACAATTTCATGATGGACTAGTGTGGCTTTAAGCAGGCTTTCCTCAAGTTTTAGATTTGCTGATCCAACCCTGAGGGCAAGTACTTAATACTTCAGACCCTCCAGACTTAGTTACACTTCATTGTAATATTTCCTTCTTCAGGTAGTGCTTTGTCTTTTCATAACAGTTAAACCTCCTTTAATATGACAATTTTAGCTATCAGAGCTGAGGCTTGAGTGGCAGCACAACAATGTAATGAGAATACATTTGGTTACAGACACAAAAACTCTTATATTTATACATTCCACTACAGAAAATTTTTGCACACCTGTTGTTTCAAGACCCCTTAAATAATGTTTTTTAACAACTAAATGCTCTTTTTTTTTTTTTTTTTGCTTATGT
>VXBI01009662.1:958970-1024721 GCA_013397375.1 Toxostoma redivivum
TTTTGCTTATGTATTTTACTAGAATATAGTTCTTTTTTCATAGTGATATCTTTGCCAGCATTTAAGTATTGAGTGCAAGTCAGGGGAACTGAATAGTTTATTCATGCATTTATAACTCCTTGTTAAGGGAATGTCTATAATATTTTGAAAAGAATGTACTTAAGTAGCTACCTGCAATTCACAGTGCTCTATGCCTGGAAAGTGAGCTTTAGCTATTGTTCAATATTTATTTTTAGAAATTGTGGTAACTTGGAGAGGTCTATTCAAAATGTTTTACTTAAAAGAGAGTATGTCAATATATAGATTTGGCAGGATGCAAATTCTGGCTTTCTCAGATGCTCTCAGAAAGGAGAGGGGGGAGAAAATGTACCAAGACCAGTGAGAATTAAATGTTCTGGTGTTGTGCATTATTTTGTTGCGTTTCAATGGAAGATGGATTATATGAAGGATAATGCCAACCTTGTGCAGGTGGGATTGTCATTGGGGTTGAAGACAAGGTAGAGTGAACTCAGGTGAACAGTCTGTGGTGAGCAGCAAATGGCAGAAACTCATTTAACAGGTTCTAGTCCCAAGAATTCCTTACTTGCCTACATAATAATGTGAGGAATCTGACATTTCTTTGACTTGCTGAGTGTAAATGAGATGCTGGTATAAGAAAAGACACCTTGAGAAAGTGTGTGAGGATGCAGTAAAGAGGAATGAGGAATTTCTAAACTATTGATGTTCACGAGGGAGGGGTCAGTACCTTGTCCATTTGGGTTGGATTGGATCCCTTTTCTGTAAGGAGGCATTCTCTGAGTTTGCTGGGAGCAGGGGAGAGCCTGGCTGTGCCTTTCCCAAAGGAAGGGAATGGCAAAGCTTGCACAGCACCTCCCTGCTGCCTCTTCATCCCTCTGCACACATTTTTTTCCCTTGCATTTGGGGAAAACAGCAGAACAGCATTTGTCTGTTCTCTGCAGGGTTATAAGGTGAGTCCTGGTTTATTGAGGACTTCCTAGAAATAGCATTTTCTAAATGAGTGTGTTCCCAAGGATCCTAAGTGGCTAAAGAGAGAGGGAGAGAGCACCTGCTGGCTTGGTAATTGATTGCTGGAGTGAGAACAGTGGGGAATTCCTGAAGAGCTTTAATGGTCCGCTAAGAGCTGGAAAGGGATAAGGAGGGACCACATCCCTGTGCAGGATGGGGAATATGGCACCACTGAACACCAGTATGAAAAGTCAGAAAGAGAGAAATGGAAAGGAGCTTTAGGTGATATTATCTTCACTGTTATCAGCTGGCTATTAATTAATTTAAATCCCGGTAAATTATTTGTGAAATTGAAGTTCCTGAGCTGGTTGCTAATGGGATTCCATAGTAGTAAGCAATTTTCCAGTATTAAATGCATCATGTGAAAGAAAACCTTTGAAAAACACCCAAGAAAACCCCAAATAACAAACTCCATAAATTTCATTTGACAAAATTGGTAGCAGTTAGAGTATCAGAAGGGTAAATAAAACAAAATAGCTGCATGGAGTTGTCTGGATGGCTTGGTGATATGGGTTTTTTAAAAAAACACATTAGTTACAATTAACAAAAATACTAGCAAAGTGAAATATTTGGAGGATTTCAGTAGGGCCTATAGCTATTGCAACAGGGACTGTGCCTTGGAAATGAGAGTTGTCTCCAATTGGTAAAAATGTAATGGATTTCTGGACTGGGATGAGCAGGGAATTGTGGAATTGAACAGTCTGTGTTGAGGAGGCTGCGTTATCCAATACAGATCTGCTGTCAAGTGTTCCACAGGATTCTGAAATATTGGAGAGGATTCAAAGGGGAGTAGCAAAACTGATTTGAAGGAGGGAATGGAGAGACTGCCTGGTATAGCAGCAAATGAAAACTGGCAGCTTAAATGAGCAATTCCACAAGTTACTCACAATAACTACCCAAGAAACCCTGGCAGAAAGTGCCTCACCAGTTTGATTCTGAACTCCAGCAACTCCCTAGGAATTTTCACATGCTGCTGTATGAAAACTGATTTCTTTGAAGAAATCTGGTTTGCTTTTAATTCAGGATATTTTGCACTTCATTGATGAAATCAAATTAGCATGAAGCAGACTGACATTTTAGCCAAATGTGATGCACTTATACCAATGTGGGGAACAACAGGATGACTTTGGAAAATTGCTGGTATGGGGAAAATTTAACCTGCTTAAGTATTTCTGTTTAAAAATCTAAATTAAAATTTCTCTGTGCTCTTTTAGATAAAATATTAAGTGTGCAAATTATTCTGAAGAGGTGTTCACTGTCTTCTTTAGGGTCTGGGTGGAGGATGAGGTGAGTTGTATCCCAGTAACTGCAGGGTTTTGAAAATGATGGAATAATGGAAAATGTTCCTGTGTGTTGCAGTAGTCACTGTGTGCAGTGTGTGGAATGGGAGAGTAATGGCTGTTGTAAAAACAAATTAGAGAGTAAATGCCAAAATGGAGCTGCTTTTTTTTTTTTTTTTTTTTAAAGATGTAGAAAATGATGATGCTTGCAGTGAGAGGAGAGTCTCTGTGTACATAATGTGGGGAAAAAAACAAACCTGGGAAGCATTAGTGTGGAAGATTAAAGGAAGATGCCATCTTTACAGCCCATATGTGATTTGTAGCTCCAGCTCTGTCTGCAGAGACATCAGGGAAGGGGGTGAGAGCCCTGAGCCTTGATGGATGCAGGGAAACCCTCGCAGCTCTTGGGGCTTTTTGTTCCTGGTGCTTCATTAGGCAAAGCAGATGTGAGACTTAAGGGATTATCTGCTCCTCTTACAGAGGCTCAACAGCAAAATCCAATACCAAAAGGCCTCAAATTCGAGTTCCTAGTTTGTCTGGGGAATTGTAAATTTGGAATGATACTGTATAAAGTGTAAAATGTATAACCAACCACAAATTTTGGTTTATGACTTCCATGCCATCATTTTAAATCCCTGTTATCCACACCCCCTGACCTGACTTAACAGTCAGAGGGCGAATCTCCCAAGTGGAAATAATTTTACATCAGTTGCCATGTACAGAAACAAAAAGGTCAAAATGAGATACTGTGATAAAAGGTGTTCTGAATTACCTATTACATGTAATAGCTTGTATTAATAATAACAGTAGAGGTTGAGAGAGCAGGATGGGTTAATGTAGCTGAATAAAAAACCTTTTAGGTGTGAAATATTTTCTACGTATTACCTCGCTTGTTAAAGAATACATATCATTATCCCAGAGATTGAATAAAACATTGGAGGGTCAATGCAAAAATGAATGTTTTGATACAGTGAGACGGAGGTAGTTGGAAGTCATTCTGCAGTGGAGAGTGCATTCAGTTATTGAGACACTCCAACCTTTCCTTCAATGTTTACAGAACCCAAGAGAGGTTCTGCTGCAGTTTTCTGAAGGGAATTCTTTAAGTAAAGCCAACTATTTGTGTACAGTTTGTACCTAAAAAGAATTTTTGTGTTGGCATTGCACTCTCTGGTCTGCATTTCTTCAGCATTGCTGTGCTATTAAGTTCTTGTTTTTAAGGATCAGTGAATCTGTACCAGCTTGCTGGGTGGTTGTTAGAAAAATGGGTAAATTTTTTTCTGTTATAATTATATTAAATGTGAATTTGAATATACTCTTCATTTATATTGACTTTGAAGAGATTATCTTTTTGGATTTCCATTTATTATATTTGCTCTAAAAATATGTAAGCTCTTAATTAATTTTTCTTATCTGGCATTCGATCTGGGTTGCCATTTTCATCTGTTGTCTTTAATTAGGCTTCCTGCTGGGTTTTGTAGCTTTACAGTTCATACCTTGTGAAAGAATCAATTGATTTCAGTGCAGATTCCCACGGTTACTATTCTTAAATTGCTTTTTTAGCTCAGCAGAGTGGTGGCAGAGTTCCTGAAATTTGATCTTCACAGCCACTGCTGTTTATTTAAAAAAAAAAAAAAAAGGACTACTCATGATATTTTATAGCCTGCATTAGATGATTTGATAATTTATTTGCAGGCAGTGTTTGCTCCAAGGAGTCACTGGAGCTGCTTCTTAATTTACTCACCCACAGCTGACTTCACTGCCAGTTGCACAGTCCTGGGGCTTCCTCTGGATACCATCCAAGTATTCCAGAAGTGCACAGGAATGTGACTAACATTGCACCCAAAGCATGTGATTGCAGTGGTTTTAATTATATATATATATGTATATAATACATGTTTTCCAAATCATGTAACAACTGTCATTAGATATTTAGTCAAGAGAATGTAAAGGGCAGGTAAGTCTTGAGATGAAGGTTGGTGCAGAGGAAAGGGACAGTGGAAATGATTTAGATGATTCTGGGATTTATGGGGCAGCTCTCTGAGAAGTCAAAATGGGATTTTTGGCAGAGGGTTGCAGAAGGGAAACTTTTTTCTTATCTCCAGCATAAAAATGATGGGTGAGTAAGCAGTGGTCTCTTGAGCTGTGTGTGAAATGTGTAATGGCTGTTCCAAGTCCTGCTCTCAGCAAAGCTATAAAATTGTGGATAGTGAAGTGGTTTGAAACATGTCAAATACTGCTCTTAAAGCTCTCAGAAGCATGTGTGTAAATTCATGAATTTTTCTTAAATTAAGCAGTAATATTGAACACATTTATCAGCTTTATTATGGGCAGCCTGATAATGCTGTGTGCTGAATACCCTTAACTGTCATGAGATTGGGATTCAAAGTTCTGCCAGAAAAAGAATCAACAGCAAAGATTTTTCTCTTTGCTAAGACCTAGCTCTAACAACTGATTTAAGAAATCAAGTAGTTTTCGACACCAAATTAAAACCATGCTTTAAATCAATAAATACTGGGAAACACAATTAATTTTTATGTAAACAACTTCTACCCAGGCATGCTGTGGGGAAAAAAATCGTCCTTGTAAAGTGCTTTTTGCTGTATGTAATTTCATAAACCTGTTCCCCACATAAATGTGGGCTGCTTTATCCTAGGAAGCACTGGATATTCTATAACCTTAATTAAAACTGTGCCTTACTTACACTGTGGGCCTGCTAAGTGCATTGTGTCTTTATTTAAGATAATTATGATTACTCAGTGTTTGTTTCATTCAATATAAAGCTCCAAATACCACTGGTGAAATTGTATTTTTCATAGAAACAGTGGCATATCCCATAATTTTTCTCCTGCAACTCTAGTCTTGTGATCTCTTTATTTTTAAAGTAAAAATATAGAAATAAAATATAATTTTCAATAGTATGATCTTTGTGTGTGTGTTCAGAGAATTTGGGCCTTATTACTAAAGGTACATCTGGAAAAAAAAGTGTTAATATGGGATGGAGTTGTGCCTTGCTTCTATCTGAGACAGCCTGTTTTGGAGAGGGGCAAAGCAGGTCATATCAGTGGTAAAATCATGTTGTGTGAAGTGCAGAGCTTCTGATGAGCTGTTCTCTTATCTGACATTACATATGAATAGAAAGCAAGTTGCCTGTAAAGCTTGCTTTAAATTTTAATAAACTGCAGAAAAGATAAGTGGTAATTTCCTGATGTGGATGCATCTAGTACAGCCTGCTAAACCCAAATTCCAGGATCATAAATTTTAAAATGAATCTTTGTGGCTTGAATTTTTAAGCTGGCATGATAGATTTAAATTTTAGGGAAATAAATTTCCCTTCCTCTCCTCTGTCTGTATCCATCTTACTGAAAACGACAGAAGATTCGAATTTGAGAACACAATGAAAATAACAGGAATGAGAGCAATAGAGGCGACTAATCCTCTAATTACTTTCTCTGAACACTGGGAATTGGGCTGCAGAATATCCTTCAGTACAATCTAGAGTAAGCTAAATTTATTCCATTCCAAAGCTGTAAAGGGAGGGATTTTGCTACTAACTCAGAATAGTAATGGGCTGGGGTGGTCTTTATCTGATGGGAGCGAAGCAGATGTGGCTGCTCTGTCAAACGCCTGTCTACAGATTTGAATTTTGCTGGCTCTTAATTGCCCTGTGCTCGCCCTTTCACACCCTGGGGTTTGAAATGTAACTAAACAATTCTGTGATTTTTATAAACCACGGGGCAGTGCTATCTGCTCTGGGCATGGGGGCTGAGGATGTGGCACATTTACAGCAGCCACTGTTTGTGTTGGAGTCTGCTATGAAAGTTCTCTTTGGCTCCACTCTGCTATCAAAGCTGTTCATGGGCAGACATGACCTGTATTTTGGCTCAAGTGCTCTCAGCCAGTTCTTTTGTGCTTGCTTTGCTCAGTAGTGTGCTGTTGATATTGAAATTTTCCCTGTTCCCTTATTCCACGCTGAAGTTTAGTAAATGCACAAAGATGCTGAAGTTAAAGGAACCTCCCTGTACTGGTGTGGCTTGTGTTTTGTGAGCCTGGATGGTATCCTGGACACTAAAAGTTCTGGAGTAACACTCAGGGACAAAATATTCTGGGATGAAAGCATCCTAAATTCTGTTATAAGCACTTCATTGTAGTTCTGGTGAGTGATGAGAATGGGATTTGCTTTCTGTCTTTCTCAATTTGCAAGGTGGAGAGGCAGCGCTGGTCCCACATCCTCCCAGAGCCTGTGACACCTCCTGGCTGATGAGATGCTCTTTTTTTTTCTCCCTTGGATAATTTAGAAAGGTTTGGGGATTGGGGCCAGCCTTGTTTTCAGTTTTGCACAGATTCAGAGACAGCACCCGAGGGGTTTACAGTCACTTATGTTTTGAAATGAGCTTGGCAACTGCACATGTGGAGAGGAAAGCTCCTTGCTTCCCACTTGTTAGCAAGTTGATTTTTCAACTCCCGTGCAGCACATAAATGAGGATTTAATTCTGACTGCTGTTTAATGTATTATCTTGTTGACTTAAATCACTTAAGTAGCTCAGTTAAACACAGTTCAGTGTGTGTGTGTGTTTTTAAATATGCTAAGTTGTGTGTGAGGAATGTGAGTAAGCTCTGAACTTTGCTCAGGAAGATGCTTGGTAATGTGTATAAATGAGAACTGGAAAGGTTACAAATACTGTGTTCACCGTGCACTTGTAGGGCCAAAGAAACCCAAAGGGATATTTTTCCACGTGCAAGGTGTGGGCTATTAACTTGTGTTAGTGAACTGAGAGGTCAGATCATCTGTTTGATCCCTGTAGGAGACATCCTACAGATTTACCTGTCTTGTGCCTTCTGCCCCCAGAAATCCCTTGCAGTAAGGACACTCTGATTGAAAGGTGGTGGGCTTAACAGACTTTTGCCAAGAGCTACTATCTAGTTTGCCCAGCTTGGTTCAAATACCAGTTGAACTGTTTTGCAGGATATTCTTTTATTATTGGGAGTCTCCACGGAGGAAATTGCCACAGAGTCCAGTTTGCAATGACTTGTTGCAGTTACTGCAGCAATCCCAGACCAGTAAAAAAAGAACCTGGTTGCTTTTGGATTTGTTCTGTCAGAGTGCCTTCTATCACAATATTCCACAATGTGATTTCTAGAAAGCAGCTTCTGTCCCTTGATGGGCTCTATAAAATGTAACTGCTTTCTAGAAGCACTGAATGGCTTTTTGGCAAGAAGAAATTGCTTTATTTTTCCCCTCTTGAGGGAGTTTTGTGCAGCTGCTTAACAGGTCTGTTAAGGTGGCTGTCTTAATGTAAAAGTGACTCGTGTCAGCTGCAGTTCATGGTTTCTGGGAGCTGTGGAATGATCTGCAGCCTCTCCTGGTGTGCTTATGTGCTCTCCCTTGGCAGGCAGGCACAGCTTGGTGCTCAGGGGTGCTTTGATTCACAGAAGCATTCACTGCTGATGAGCCGAGTGTACAAATCTTTCAGGCTGTGTATTGATAGAAGCCCTTGAGGGGACTTTATCACTATATTTTTTTTTGTCTGGCTTTTAGTTAAGGATTCTAATTTGTGGCTATTTTGTGTGCTTGGCATACCCAAATACATGAGTGTAGCCAGGCATCTGCTGCTTTTGTTCCTGATGTGTATAAATGAATTGTAGACTGTTGGCACCAGAATGTTCAGTTACAAACACTGTTGCATCCTTCTCTAATTACTGATATTTTTGTGGGTGTGTCAAGAGTTTTGGGGATGTGATCCAGCTGCAGTGACAGAATCATACTTATGCCTTTGTGTTTATAGGCTTGTAGTCTTCCTAGAGAAGTCCTACTCTTAAGAAATTGTTGCCTGGAGTTTTGGGGTCAGAAGTTTTGCTTTCCAGAAGGTTACATGAGAGAATGTCTCACTGGTGTCCAAAAATTTTCTTAATAATTTGATTGTAATCCATATTGGAATACGGAAATCTAACCTGTAATACAGTGGGAGATCCCCATGTAGTCTGTAGTGATCAGTTAAGACAATGAAAATAAGAAGCAGTGGGACTTTTCTTAAAAAGTATGGTTAAGTTATTGTTGACTGCAAGTATAAAAAAAAATGCAAAACTTCAAAAATATGCATGTGACAGTCTGATACAGCAACACTTAAGGTCTCCTATCAAGCAGATGAAACTCTGCATAGGACAGTGATAAACAGAAATGTCTCCTGAGGCTCCAGAGCAGGTGAAATGTGTCCTCAACACAGGATTCCCATCAGGCAACTCTAGAGCAGCTGTGATAGAAAATGTCACAGCAATGTGCAGACACTAATGTGTCCAGAGGAGCATTCTGGATTTTGGGAAGGATGATTTATGCTTTGGGTAGTTAATGTATCTGACACTGCTGCAGCTTTGTGTGATGCCTCTGAGCTGTCTCTGACTCTAGTTTGTTTGTAGGAGGAAATTCAGCAAACTGAATAAAGGAGGAAAAACACAGATAATTTCAAAGATGGATGAAAGATCACTTGTAATATGTTATTGAACATGGACAAAAGAAAATGGAGAGAAGAAAGATATTAAGGGCTAGAAAAGTGGAAGGGTGAGATACAGGGAGAAAAATGATTGATAGGATGGTTCTGTAAAGTGTTGGTTCACAGTCACCAAAAGTTGGTGATTTACAAAGCAACTCGAGCTACTGTGTTGTAGAGTTGGTGTGTTGGTATAAACTGGTATCTGCTTTAAGCTGCTTTTACCTATTAAGGGGAACAACTGGGCTTGGAGAGCTGGTCAGGAGTCCTAGGAATGACGTGGGACTCTGGTCTGGTCAGTGGCTGCAAAAATGATTGATTGGGCCCCTAACTTCAATCTGTGCAATTTCACCAACACCCCTTGTGCACTTTGAAGATGTTTAGAATACTCCTTTTTGTTTGAGGAGTAGCCTACTCTACATTCTTCTGAAAAGCAGTATCAGCCCTGACATAGCTTTACAGTAGCTTATCTATGAAAACTTGTACCTTTCTGCCTCCTTACTTGCTGCAGTACCCAAGCAGAGAATCAGGGAATGGCAGGTTTTAATGCTGCCTCTCTAGAGAGGGTGCTGTGTGTGGTATTGGCTGGTTGTCTAAAACAACACAGATTCAACAAATGGAGAAAATGGTTTAACATCTGCCTGTTGAGTTGATAAATGGTGAAGTGCTCTAGTGGCAACACACAACCCCATATGTGCACTTGGAGCAGATGGCTTTGACGTGTACTTGAGACAAATGTGCTGTCCCTTCTGCCCCCTCCAACCTCAGCAGCAAAGGGTGCACAGAACCAACCTGGGAGTGCTTCAAAAGCCATAAAAATGTGAAGTGTAAATAAACCACGCTGTGCTGACTTTGTTTCTGTGTAGTCACTGAGCCTTGAGTTTTGGGGGGTGATGTGCATTCAGTAAATTGAAGTGGGATGGATGACCTGCTATTTGCATGCTTCAACTCGTTCAGTGTGGCAGGGATTGAAGACAGTGCCATATGTAGGTCATTTCAAAGTGACAAAATTTAATTTCTTGATGGTGGCACATTTCTTTCCCTACATGCAGTTACTGGATTTTGGTCTTTTTTTGGCCATTTCCTAACACTCATTTGGTTGTCAAGAGAATATTGACAGCTGAAGTATTAGAGACAGACAAGGTGTTAACATTGGTATTTCAAAAATGACTGTGTAGATGTTGCTGCAGTTGCAATGTTTATAAGGAAAGGGAAAACCGTGGAAGAATGGGCTTGTATGGAGCTGTGCAGGAAGCAGATGCAGAGTTAAAAGAGCTGGGCCAGTGGTTCTGGTTGATATAGATATTTCAGCCTCTCTTACAAGCACGTGAAACCCTGAAGGTTTCCATAATAATGTGTCTTTCTTTGCAGAAGGCTATAGGAAAATTACAGTATATGTATAATAGCTGTGTCAGTAGGCAGAGGTCAGTGTAAATTTATTGAAATGCTGTGTTGGAGAAGCAGTAATTCTGGGCAATTACTGTTAGGTTTGAGACAGAGTAAAATTGCAAACAGTCTTTAGCTAATGTTGTATGAATTGGCATTTGTCTTAATTTGCTGGGAAACTTCCCAAGTGGTGTGCACATACTTTTCTAATGTGGGTAAAATATCAGTGGCTGATGCTTATGAGCTTTTGTTACGTTTTCTTATGATAACTCAGAGTCTGCTGGCTCTGGCAGTCAATCTGTCCAAAAATCCAGTGGAAATGGGATGTGTTCTTTGCTTTTGAAGGCTTCCTTCCTTGCTGGCTAAAGCTTCCTTTTAAGTTGCAAGATCTTTTGTCTGACATCCCTGAGTGTTTCTTGTGTTCTCTTTTTATAAAAGCAATGGAAGGCTGGCAGCCAAGTCTGAAAGCATTTAACTCATGAAGGCTCTGCTGTCATTAATTTTAAACACGTCACTGTGGTGTCGGTCAGCTCGACTACCAACAAAGAAAACTAAAGTGTTCCCATAAATCATTTTATTGTCCTAATCCAACCTAATTAACTAAACTAAAACTCCTATTCTGATGAAACAGCCCTTCCTGTGAGACATCTGCCTCTTTCTTAATGGATTTTAGCTTTTATTTCTGCTATAGTGCACAAGAGTTGGTGACCGTAATAACATTAAGTCTCTTTTGCAATCTTTGGGGAGCTCACCTGGCACAAGGGAATGGTTAATTTCAAATTTCCAAATGCAGAGATATTTTTATTTTTTTCATTCTTTGGAAACATGGTTTGCAAGCCAGCAGGAAGCAATAAAATCTCTATTTCTAGAAGTGGATTAGACTTGTTCCCTGCAAGCTTTGCAAGCAGCAGCCTAAAGGCTCTGAGAATTTTGGGATCTGCTTCTGTAGTTCATTGACACTCTCCTGACACGGAAGGTTTGACTTAATAGTGTTAAGTTGATGTAATCGTGCCATGAGCTCCTGACCTGCTCTTGAACTCTGAGGCTGGAGGTGACTGAGGGGAAGGAGCAGCACTGTCAGTGTGCAGGGCTGGCTGTGGCACACCAGGACTTGATCCTAGACAGGGAACATCTGCCTGAGCACAGACGTAAACTCAGTGTAGGAGAAAAAGGTGGGAATTTTGACTAAAGAGCCATTTCTGCTCTTGGAGATAATCTGTTGAAGACTTGTTAAGTTCTTGTTTTGTTCCCTCCTTTTTCTGTATCTTTGCTAAAAATGCAGAGCACTAAGAAACACTGGCTTTAAATACAACCCTTATATATTCTTATTCCCTTTATCTTCGAGGCGACTTTATGTGGGGTGAGGGAATTCTATTTTCTCACTTCTTGAAATGATGATAAAACTGATAGCATCCACCTTTCCAGGGGAGTGAGTGGAGAGCAAAGAAATCAGATGGACTGAGATATTCCAGGGGCTGGCAGAGTTGCAGTGTTGCTGCTGGGAAAGCAGACTCTGTTTGATCTCTATTTGATCTTGGCTCCTCTGAGACCTGGCAGATTTGTAAGTCATAGCCTTTAGCTGCTGCTTTGATTGTGAGGGCAAAGTGCTGGAACGAGGTTTTGTTCTCAAAACGGAGAAAAAGGAGCAAGAAAAGAAAAGAAAGAAAAAGTGTGTGGAAGGAGGCAGGGGAAAAACCAAGGCCAAGTGAAATTCCAGCCAAGAGGAAGGATATAACTGGAAACTTGAGCTACTAACAAAGTTGAAAAATGAAATATATAAAAAAAAAAAACCAAACAAAAAAACCCATTTGCTTGAGCCATTTTATTGTGAGGTCATGGACCTTCTTCTTTCAGTCTCTGCTAAAATCAGGCAGTTTTGATCCAGAATCACCAGAACACAAATCTTGAGGTAGTGGGGGGAGTTGTGGGGTTTGCCTGGAGCAATAGGGAAGAATCTTCCTGCTCACCTTAAGAGCAGGCTCAGCACACAGTGGGGCTTGGAACCTCTATTTGGGAAACCCCATAGAGATGAATGGATTGCTGTGCAAACATGAGCTTTGTCTTGGAAGAGTGCTGGGCAAATCTGTCCCTTCATGCCTCGCAGAATATGGCACTTAGAGCTCCCTTACTGCTTTTGTTTGGCATTTGGACTTTTAAAAATCACTCAGCCCCACCGTGGACATAACCACTAGCAGTGGAATTATTCTGGAAAAATCTCTTGCTGCTGTTTGTTCCCCCTATCCCTCCACAGGGTTTCAGGTCAGTTCATCTTCACTTTGCTCTCTGTTTCCTCCACAGGGAGTTACTTAAAGTCAGCACCTTGAGGCAGTGATATGTATAAAACCAGCTGTTGTGCAGGCAGCTGAATTCACCCTGAATTCATCAACATTCCTACTGGACTAGAGGTGGGATGTGCTATGGCCAGCCTGGAGCACATGGTTTGCATTGGCTTGGGAGGCTCAGGCTATGGATGCTAGCCAGGTTTTTCCAGCGTTTGTATCTGTTGGAAGCTAATTCAGGGTGGTGGTGTTTTTTTTCCTGTTCAATTGATAATTTTCATTAAACTTTTAAGTACCTGAAAAATAGGAACAAACTGCTCCAAGTAAGCGCAGGGAAGAAAGAGTAAAGGAGCCTAAAATGCTAAAAGTGCCTGAAGGAAGATTTTTCCTTCCGTGACTACTCAGATGAAACCAGAACCCTGGGATTTATGGTTGGATTTGATGATCTTACAGGTGTTTTAAAACGAAAATGATTCTACAATTCCACTCACTCAAAAGTTTAGTGGATTCTAAGAAAAAGCTTTGAAAATACCCAGTATTCCTCTGGTGGATCTTGGCAGCCTTGGAGGGGAGGTAAAGAGACAGAGGCAGAGTTTAGTGCCAGCTTCTTGTTCTTCCTTGTCCTGTTTCCTGCCTGGAAGGTGGACATGGTGTTGTCCAGCCTGAAAATCTGAATTTATCTGCTAAAACTTGTGAAGCTGCTGTAATTCTTGTGGCAGTCAGGGCTTTGCTCACAACTTCAGTTGCTACACCAGGGCAGTTATGTGATAGCATCAAGGGGTTTTGAAGAGGGAATCCTGCTGACAGGAAAAACAGACTGCAAATTTGAATGCTAAAAGCAGTAAAAAGGGCAAACTCACTGTTTTGGTTGCAAAAACCCAGATTTGTACAATCAATCTCCAGACTCTTTTGGGACTTGTAGTAGTGTGGTTCTGTATTTCCTCAAGCAGTCAAAATCCTTCATGATTTTGCCTGTGTCTGCATTCCACTCACAGTAGTGTTTTATCACTGTTTTGTGTAGTTCCTAAAATACTGTTACTTGTCACTATTTTTTTTTTCTTTTTCCACTTGGAAATGGCCAATTGCTTTGAGACCAGCACTTAAAATACAAGTAAAGTGTCTGAATTAGAGGATTTGTTGGTACTGAGCAGTCTGTGAAAGCACACAAGTTGAAACATTTTTCATAATGTTCTTGGCTTTTTCCAAAACTGATTACACAATTCCAGGAAATTAAATGTAGCATTTCTTCACTGAAAATAACTAGGTATAAATAATGGAAAACAAAGAGGAGGGGAAGTAGATGGGGAAGAAAAGTTGGGAGGGGAAAGGAGCACACACAGAAAAGAAGATTATGTCCTACCCTGGAATTTCAGAGGACACACTGACCCTGGTCAGTATTATTAATATATCTAAGCCCTGAGCTCTGTAGGCGTAGGGCACGACCTTACTCAGTAATTCAGGAAGTCCTTGTGTTTCCCTCTGTGTTTTTTCCATCAAACCTTAAAACTTTCAGCTTGGGTTCTCACCAAAGCTTCCATGGAATCCAGAAGCTTGTCTGACACCAGCATGAGCCTGGGGCACATGTCCCTGCCTGGGAATTTTGCCTGGGTGCTGGTGGCTGGAGCTACAGTCAAGACTGTCCCATTTACAGTCTGTCCTCTGCTGTATTCCAGCTGCAACAGAGTTTCGTGGAAATGAGTGAAATTTTGTGTATGAAAGCTATTGCTTTCTGATGGTGGAAATGGTGATCATAATCTGATAATATGAGTGTGAACTGATTAGTGCTATATAAGCATAACACTTAAGGTGTAAGGGTCTCCTGTTTATCACTTTATTTCTTTTATATCCTAGGAGCACCAGAGACCTCCCCAGGGTTTGAGATCCCTTCCTTCGTTGTCAAACAGACACAGAGGAAAAACTTTTGAGACCACAGCTCAGTGTCCTGGCAGGTCACAGAGTGTTAGTGACTTAATCCAAACTGCATCTTGGTGCCTTTTGTTCTTGCAACTGTGTGCCATTGTAGTGGTTACTACAAAACACTATAAATAATCTGGGAAATTCAGAATGTAGCTATTACTGATTACCAAGTGTGTTTACATCAGTTTTCAGCTGTTACAATTCCTAGACTTTAAGTTTTGTTAAAAGCTTTATGGCAGAAAAGAAGTACTGGGAAAGGTCCTCTTGCCTAATCATAGAATGGTTTGATGGGAAGGGACCTTAAAGATGATCCAGTTCCACCCCTCTGCCATTGGCAGAGACATTTTCCACTAGACCAGGTGCTAGAGCTTCCAGCAGGAGGCTCGTTGTAAAAGCACTGTCTGGTTGAAAATGCATGAGGTTTGCAAAAAACAATTCTTCCATTACGTGTTTTCAATAATTCTGTGTCAAATACTCTTGCTAACCCTTAGTAGGCTTTTAGTATGCACATAGATGTTTTTAATACCTCCAGCATTCAGAAGGGTTTTTAATGATTTGTTCAATAATTGATGGAGCTTTGGCATAATTTAGGCTTTTGTGAGAGATGGCAGGCAGATGAGTAGAATATATTTTGTTGTTTAGTTTAATAATCCCTATCTGAATTCTTTAGGTGAAAAGCAGAACAAAGGAATGGAGCAAGTGAGAGAACCTCTTGGAGAAAATTATCCTCCTAGCTGAAAACTGGAGAAAGCCTTAATTAACCTATTAATTCATTGCTTAAGTGTCTGCAAAGTGTTTTCTAAGTAGTAACAGTCATTACCTTCCAGAATTATGTGTGGTTATATGGACCTTTATATTTACATCTATTTCCCTGTTAGCCAATAGATTCAGTTTCTCAGCTACTTTCCTTCAATCTTTGTGAGATAAAGCAGAAAACAGGAGCTGTCCTCTTCTTCTTTTCTTCATCCTCTTGTCTTTTAAATACTGAAATACTGTTTAATCTTTGCTAAATCCATATCTATAGACACCAGTCTACAGTCTACTTTGACAGGTACCAAGAAGTACCCTTTAATGAGGAAAACCACACTGAAAGGGTTTGGATTTTGTCACCAGCTATATAAAATTGCTGGGCTCTTTCTGATGCAACCAGAAATTTACTAAAGCTGAAGTCCTGGCTTTTAACTGGAAGTCGGTTCTGTTGCTCACTTACTTCAGAAACAAAGAAGCCAAAACTCCCTCAACTCCCAAGTCTTTGCTAGGGTACAAGTTGCTACAAGGGTTAGGAATTGAATATCATTTCAGGGAAAAAAGGTGTTTGGAGTCCAGACTGTAAAAATGGTAAGTATTGGGTGCTTCTGAGCTAGAAACAAACAATGCAGCTTGGAGTTTTCCATTAAAAACAAACAAAAGAAATGCTATTGTATGTGTTTACCCAACCTTATAATAACATGTTACGATACACTGCTTTTCCTGATCATAGCAAAGGTTTTTATATAGCAAAATGAATTTGATTACAATATTTTTGTATGTAATAGACATCTTTTTTTAAATCCACCAGGCAATCAGCGCAAAAGGTCACCACAGTATCTCGTTCACATTATCCAGAAGCCAGACAGTTATAGTGGAATATATTCATGATAAAGATACAGACATGTTTCAGGTAAGGCTCTGAAATATTTGGATTGTTTCTGTGTTATCCTCTGGGTTTTCTCTGTGTCCTGTGGGATTTCCACAGTCTGACCCAGCTGCATTAGTACGGGATCACTTGGAAATTTTGCATTATTCTGCTCTTCGCAAACCCACACCAGCATCTGTTAATATTCTTACTGACTTACTCCTGTAATTGTGCTCTGCCTTTTCTCCAAAGACAAACAGTACTGGAGAGAAATGTGTGCTCTGTTAGGATTCATGAATGAGCACAGAATTACACCCACCACCCTCCAGTTAATCACATAGCTGGAGTAAAGAGGGAGTGGGAGGAGTAGGACATGGGATGGGGAAGGTGGAAGATAAAAGGAGCTGTGCAGTAGGGGAGACAAACCGGTGATAAATGATTGATAAACTGTTCCTGAGGGGTGTGCAGATCTCTCAGGTGCTGTAGGGGACTGGGCTGAGTTTCTCTAAGTTCCCATCTATTGTCCAACACATGCTCAGTGTCCTCTGTCTGCATTTGTGTTTTTCTGCATCATTTAACGTTCTAATAACCTGAGTGATTTTCTTGTGCCATAGTTATTTTTATGTACAATAAGAGGGTGCAAAAATTCTGTGCAAATTTAGACTTCAAACTTGGAGAGCCAAAAACATGCCAAAAAACCTTTTTCATTCTACACTGGTCAGGTCTGTGTTATCTTTGACCTATAATTAGAGCATCTCACCAGGAATTGTTATCCCTCTTTATTCAGCTTTTCGTATTTAGAAGGGTCAGCAATTGGGTGCTGTTGACAGAGAGGAAATAACTCTTTGGAGATGTCATTTCTTCTCTTGACTTCTGTGTTTTGCTCTATATTAAATTTTCCCAGTGTGACTGAAACTATTAGGTCCAAATAGGAATTGATTAAAAACCCAGTCTTACTCATTTGCTGCAGAATGAAGGATTGAACAGACAGGGGGAGCTGAAATAGGTTTTTCTGTGTTGACTAGTGGCAGAAAAATGTAACCCATCCATTGGGGTTACTGTGTGATGCTTGTTTAGCTCTTGAGTAGCTACAGTAAAATTTTTTTCCTGTATATAAATTTTGAAAAGCCATTTTTGAAAGCTGGATTTTTTTTCCCCTTCTTGAGTACAGTAAAAAATGAATAAGAAGTTGCAGAACAGCTGCTTTTTCTGGTCATAGAGTATAGACATCTACTGCATAATGTCCTAGTGGTGGGTACAGCTTTTTGAGGGGGGGAAAGACACCACTTCAGTCTTGATGCTGTGACTTGATCTCAGTGTGACCTCGGGTGCTGTGCCCTGGTTCAGGTTCCTGCTCTCTGGCTGTTTCCTGAGGATTGCATTCCATGCATTGGTCTGCAGGGGCTGGGGAGGATGGAAACAGGAGTGCTCTGGAGGACTGTGGCAATAATTCCCCACTGAAGCAATGCCAGAGCCATTGAAGAGGTTTCCATTATTTATATGAGCCATTAGATTTTAACTGTTCTCACAAATCTGTTGGAGAAAAGTTAATTGAGGATGTTTAGTGCAGCCCTGTGGTACATGATGACAAAATTCATGTCTGTTGATGCACAGAGTAGAATTTCATTGTTGGTCAGGCATCACTTGGTCAGACAATCCGTGGAGTTTGATGTTTTCTTTTCAAATGTGTGTTCTTGGCTTTTGTAGGATGTGGAAGTTGAAAAGGGAAGGATAATTCCTGGACCACAGGATTATCCTGAGCCTTGAGGCCCCACTTTGACTGCATTTGACATGTATTATCCTGGGCAAATCACTTGGCTTTTTGTTCTTTATTCCCAGTGTGCTTCTTGAGGTGTTCTGCTGTGTTGTTTGTAGTTTTGGTTTTTTGGGTTTTTTTTAAAGTAACTATTTTATGAAATCTATGTGCAAATGCTGCTATGCACCTTTGTCTTAGTGACATCCAGGTCAGATTTCTTCATTTAATTACAAAAAGAATGTACAAATGTGTTCCTCTGGCATCTCCCAGACTCTATATGCTCCAGCATCCATGTGCTGCTATAAATAAAAATTTTCTTCAGAGTTTAACCATTCTGTTGATGATGCATTAGGTGAAGTTGAACCTGTTCCTTCATGGTTTGATGGGGTGAGAATGGGTTGATTATACCTGTTCACGCCACTACAAAGAACCAAATTGTGCAGCTCCTACCCTAAATAACTACAAGTTTATACAAGAAGCAGGTACATTCAATACAAAGCATTGATTTTTTTTTTTTTCTGAAGAATGGCCCTTCAGAAGATGCAGAATCCAATTCTTGCTCTCACCAGAGTGAAATTCTATTGAAGCCCAAGAAGCTGCAGCTGTTAAATTCTGTGCTGGCAGGCTCTGCCTTGTCAGGAGCAGTGTTTTACTGACAGCAAACCCAGGGACTGCCTGCCTCTCACACAGCTTTTAACAATCACCTGCAGAGGACACAGCACTGCCTGCCTCTGCAGCACCTGGCACATTTATGGGTTCTTGCTGGAAATAACTTAGGGAAATCATATGACACAGGTAGCAAGAAGGGTCCCAAAATACAGCCTGAAATTGCTAGAAAGAAGAAAGTCTTCTGTGCTGTGGAGGAAAAGGGGAGAAAATGAGTAATGAAGGGTGTAAAGAGCAGCTCTGAATAATGGACTCAGTAGAGACAGAGAAGTTATAAATTTTAGAGGGTAGATGTTGATACAAGCATCAAGTTTTTCATTTATACCTTAGGCACTTGCTTTTCAGGTAATCTCAAACCCAAATTCTTGATTTAATACAGAGCTTGAGAAAACTGGCAGATTTTGAAGGCCACTTCTTCAAATAAATTCAAATGCTGAGAAGTAGCACAATACACGAGACTGATCCTCTAGAAGGCTTTCTCAACCAAATATTTAAAATATTTGATTTTGCATAGACATACTTGTGACACAAATGAGATAAGTACTTAAGTGTTTATATAAAATACTACATATCACTCTAGAGATTTAAAAGAGCATATACATGCATTGTTTATAGATCTTAATGGTTATATCCAAGCAAATTTGAATTTCATGGTGAATGATTAGTGTGATGTAAGAGGCTGGGAGCACACACTTATGTGCTTTGTCATCCCTTAAGGAAAAATGAGGCAGATTTTTCTCTAATTGCATCTAAAAGCTTGAGAGAATGATCTATTTCAGAGACTGCAAGAGGCAGAAACTTGTTATGAACAGATTAATTTCATATTTGTTATTGATTATCCTTCAAGGGACTCCATGAACAGATAGAGAATAGTCAAAGTTATTCATGAGGTTCCTGCTGCTGCTCAGTGCTGACTCTTGGCAGGAATTGCTTTGGATGGGAAATAGAAGCCTGGTAGAAATAATATTGTAAAAGGAAGAAGAATATTACTTTGTAAGATTTAGCTTCAAGTTGTCAAGTTACATAAATCAGAAATATCCCATATTAAATAGTTTCTAAACTCTGTCTCCTGGGTATTCTAGTAGACACTTTCTGTGAGAAATTGAAATGTAGACTTTTGATTAGGCCTTGTTGAGTATTTCCTGTGCAGGGAGCTCATCCCATTTTCTACTTGTGCTGAGTCCTGTGATACAGGAGACAGTAACTGGATGTGTCATTGGAGACAGGAATTTTGACATGTGTTAGAGTGAAACCCTGCAAAGCAGAGCTTGAAGCAGGAGAGAAGTACAGGAGAGATCCCTGTACTGTTTCTGTCAATCCAGTTGTTACAAGGCTTAGGTGTTGATAATATTAATTTCCTTGACTCTTGAACAGTGTTTCTTTAAAGCAGGTTTAGTTTGCAGGCACGTTTGTTAATGATGGAACCATATATGGCTCCCCATAGCTGACTTCAAGAGCAAGAGCTGAGCAGAATGGAACTTCTTGGGAGACAATGAGATCATGTTTAGTGAGGAGGTTGTTTAATATCAATGTAGATACCTGATACTGAAGGTAGTTTCATGTGAAGACTATTCCTAATTCTATTTGATCATAAGGTGTCTCTAAAATTAATATTCTGTTCCACTTCTTGTTCCTCAGCTCCACTTTCCCAGTTAAGCTCCAAGTTGGTGTAACACTAATTTGCCTGTAGAAATATTGATAAACCCTCACTGTCTGGCTGGCAGTCAGATCTTTCCATCAATGCAGTCATGAAGTTTTCTGTCCCAGATGTTTCCAGATTTAGAATGAAATTTTTTAGCTGACAAGATAGAAGAATCTTCCTGTCTACTGATAAGTGTGTTTCATGTCTGCTCAACTCAAGAAAGTTTCTTAATTCTGTTAGTCATACATGTCCATGATTGGGAATACATTTTATCATATGGTGAGTTTTGCCTGAAAACTCTTCTTTCTGGGACTACAAATCCTGAAAACATGAAGGTGGGTAGCTCTTTGTTATGACATATCAAAATAACCTAATTCTGGGTCTAAAAAAAGTCCTTTATTTTCATGGCAAATATATTTGGAAGTGGAAAATGTGAATAAAACTAGTCGATCCAAGCTAGCATTTCCTTAACTGACAGAATGTAGTGGCAGGTAATTTGCTGTGGTTGGATGAGGAAATAGCAAGGTGATAACACTTTTTTTTTGTGACAATACTCTTATCAAACAGATCAGCTGTGCTGATCTATTTCAAGCAAGCATGAATATCACTTGTGGTAAGTGAAAATTTGTCATTCCATGTCCATGATGTATTTCTGCCTAGGAAAAACGTGGAAATGCAGGTTAGTCTCTGGTTGGATCTTGCCATCCAAAAATGCAGTAGACAGAAGTTTACTGATATCATCAGTATTAACCTGGCAAAGCTGTATCTTCAATGCTTCATTGCTTCATATTTCTGGTTAAGCCTTTTTTTTTTTTTTTTTTTCTCCAGGTTGGGAGGTCTACAGAAAGCCCCATAGACTTTGTAGTAACAGATACTATTTCAGGAAATCAAAATAATGATGAAACCCAGATTACCCAGAGCACCATCTCCCGATTTGCCTGCAGAATTGTTTGTGACAGGAGCCCACCATACACAGCAAGGATCTTTGCAGCTGGCTTTGACTCATCTAAAAATATATTTCTTGGTGTAAGTACTGCTAATAATGATGTTATGAGCAAGCTGGTTTATATTCTGTTGCTTTCAAGCCCCCAAATCTCCTTGTACTGGTTGATAACTTGTATTGTCATTAGACTTTTATTACTCCAATGCACCAGCTGCAGTGTTAAGTAGAAACTGCAGTTTTATGTGCCTGAGTTATCACCAGCACAGACTCGAGGTCATAATTGTCTTTAACAGTGAAGCTGCACTTCAGTAACTGTTAGTGGATTTTCTTTAGGTTGATTTGATGTATTTCTGATAGTCACTGTGACTGTCACACGTAGGAAAAAGCAGCCAAGTGGAAAAACCCTGATGGCCACATGGATGGATTGACAACCAACGGGGTGCTGGTCATGCATCCCAAAGGAGGCTTCACAGAGGAGTCCAAGCCCGGAGTGTGGCGGGAGATCTCGGTGTGTGGGGACGTGTACACGCTCCGGGAGACCAGGTCTGCTCAGCAGAGAGGCAAACTGGTGAGTGGGAGGTGACTTGTTGGGGCCCACAAACCTGGGGTTTTTGAGCTTTCTGTGCTTCCTGGCACTGACCACCTGGAGAGCACTGTTTCTGACCTGAGGCCTTGGAGAAGGCTCCAAAATTGAGTGATGGAGTTAAAATCACAGGTGTGTAGTTAAATAGAAGTGTGTGATTTCACATGGTGAAGGGTTTGGAACTTCAGGTTTTTATAATACAGTAATAGGTATGGGACAAGATGGAGGATTTTGGGTGGTGTCTCTTTCAGTGCTCATCTTCCTTCTTCTCCATGGTTTCAGGCAGTAGTTTCTGGTTGGACAGTTAGTACCACCCTGATGGTCATGGGAACTGGGTTATTGGGTCAAAAGTATAAATAATATAGGTGTTAATTCTCTATTCCAATTGGACTCTTTAGCTTTAAGAGACCTTGTAGCAGCTGGACCTGGCTCCATTTTGCTCACTTCTAGCAGGTAGCCAGAAGTGCTGCTGAACTTAGTATACTTTTCATAAGATTTAATAAACAGCCAAGCCTGAACATGAGAAAATCCATTTCCTTCATGTATTTTTTAATCCTGGCTCTGAATGAAGGCAGAAGAGACTGAGACAAACCCCTAATTAAGTGGTGCAAAATTCCCACCACTGTTAGAGTAACTCAGATTAATCAAGGGGTACTTATTTTCCTGGCTTTGGATGGAGGCAGGTACAGGGTGACTGTCCCTGAGTAGTGGGCGCTGCAAGCATCTAAATCTCTGTGTTAGGGTGGATTTTGCACTGCTGTTCTGTTACTGATGGTATGGGAGAACACTCATAACTTTTTGGTAATGCCACTTTTCCAACTGAAATATATAGCAGAGTGTAAAAGCTAAATAAACTGCTCTGGAATCTCCATCTCTGAAATGTTCTTCTGGGCATGGGCATGGGCATGTCTGGAAGTTGCTGCACGCACAGCTGTCTTGTGCAGTACTGCCAGAACAGTCCACTTTTGTGCAAAAGCAGCTTGGGTAAGGCAGCTTCTATTTGATTTACCTGCCACTGGGAAGATAAGAGGAGCCCTGGAAGTATATTCCTGTTTTCTCCTGTGAGGCAGGACAGGCTTTGCCTTTCCCAGAAGTGAGAGATTTCAGCTGCCAGGAACCTGTGACACAAAAAACCAGGAGAGAAGTTCAATGAACTGACTTTGCAACTCTGCCGTTGGCTTTGCAGGAAACTGACTGCTGAAAGAGTTAGGGGAATGGAGTTGGGCTGTTCTACTTTCAGCAGACACCCTGCAGGACATAAATTGCTTTGTCACACTGATGGTGGCAGGCAAACGTTGCCTGGGGACCTGGACAGATGATGTGGCAATTGCAGCCTTTGTATGTGGTTAGCAAAACACCTTTTTAGTGCTGCTAAAGAGAGGCACAGCAAAACAAATGAATCCTCCTCCCTGCATCCAAAACGAGTTGAATTCTCATTTAAATAGAATTGCATGGCACACTGGTATTGATGTGATCAGTATTCGTTGATTGGGTTCATAAAACCAAATGCAGGCTGTATAATGAATTGAACATACTGCATGTGAGGGAGCTTTTTGCTTTGCTGTTTGTGAAGGAATTAACTGAAATGAGCATCAGATCGAGGCTTCTCTCTACTTGAACCACTACATTTTTCTGCTGGAATTACTGGTGAATTTCACTGGTGACCTCTTATCTGTAGTCTGTATTGTACCACTGAGGTGTTTTGTGCAAGGATGATCCACAGTTAATCTGTGAATTTAAACTGGATTAAAATGTAAATGCTAAATTGGTTGTCATTCATAGTGTTCTTAGGCAGATGTGATGATTTCATGTGACCTACTTAATGTATTTGTTTGTATTCGGCTGTTTGTTCTGCATTAGTGGTATTTCCTGCATACTTTCTGTGCATAAAGCCAGGCAGCAGGTCTATTTTGCTCTTTAATTTTATAAAGAGCCTTTTTAATATATATTCATCGTTAATGAACTGATACCAAAAGCACAGGTTGCTTATGTTTGTGACATTAAAATAAAGAATATTTCAGTCAAGTGCAATGTGTGTTTGGCATAATCCCTTGAAAATGTTTTAAGTACCCGCTTTTAATCAGAGAGAAGCCTTTAGGCAGTGCACACTGGGGCTGTATTTGCTTGGAATACCTCATTAAATAAAAGGCCTAATGAGTGGGGTGGGTAATTGTTCATAAGCTGAGCCTGTGTGGCTTCAAATTTGTCACCTGAGAAATTCAGCTGGTAATTCTGTCTGCTGCAGTGCTGAGCCATGCAGGTACCTGGGCTGCTGCTGAGGCACACTCTGGGAGCTCATTCTCCTGCAAAATGATTGACCCTTGTCACAACCCCAGGAAAAAAATTATATCTGAGAGGCAGGACAGTCCTGGGTGGTAGTTTTTAGTCCAAAAAGGACTTTTTTTTACCATGTGAGCAGCTTCTGTAGTCTATGTGGGCAAAGAATTCCAGGAGACAATCTGCTAATGCAGCCCTCAGGGAATGGCACATCTTTTCTTCAGTCTATCAGGACTTACTGAAATATGACAAAGACACAGAGAATCAATACTGGAGAAAAAAAATGCGTGCTCAGGAGCCCAAAGACTGTGTATAATAATTTGTGTTGCAACTGCAAATGCAAATCCCTTGTACAAGCACAGAATAAGAGACCAGTGCTCGTTATAATCCTAGATGTAGGTTAGGAGGTGAGGTGGATTCAGGACAGCAACGAGACAAAATTCAGTAGCATTTATGGAGGTTAACACTGAAAATGGTGACGGTAAAAATGGTGTCCTCAGGTAAACAGCCTCCCCTTGTGCCCTTCCCCCAGGTAGAAAACGAGACCAACATCCTGCAGGACGGCTCCCTGATCGACCTGTGCGGGGCCACGCTGCTGTGGAGGACGGCGGACGGGCTGCTGCACACGCCCACGCAGAAACACATCGAGGCGCTGCGGCAGGAGATCAACGCCGCCCGCCCGCAGTGCCCCGTGGGCCTCAACACCTTGGCCTTCCCCAGCATCAACCGCAAGGACGTGGTGGAGGAGAAGCAGCCTTGGGCCTACCTCAGCTGCGGCCACGTGCACGGCTACCACAACTGGGGCCACCGCAGCGACACGGAAGCCAACGAGCGCGAGTGCCCCATGTGCAGAACGGTCGGGCCCTACGTGCCCCTGTGGCTGGGCTGCGAGGCCGGCTTCTACGTGGACGCCGGGCCCCCCACGCACGCCTTCACGCCCTGCGGACACGTGTGCTCTGAGAAATCCGCCAAGTACTGGTCGCAGATCCCGCTGCCCCACGGCACGCACGCCTTCCACGCCGCCTGCCCCTTCTGCGCCACGCAGCTCTGCGGCGAGCACAACTGCGTCAAGCTCATCTTTCAGGGCCCCATCGACTGAGCAAGCGACTTGGAAGTGACCACAATAAAAAGTTGTTTTTTGTTTTTGGTTTTTTTTTTTTTTCCCTCTTGTAACGGTTTACTGTGAAGATTTTTGCCACTAACTCTAGATTTTACCTTTTTTTATAATGTTGTTAATAAGGGGTGGTAAGGGTGGGGATGGGGGAGGAAATGGAGGGGCTGTGGTGGAGTTGGGATACATTGATACCTGGAACTTGACAGATATCAGTGGTGTTGCATGCTCAAAAGCAGCATATTCATGGAGTCTTCTTGGTCAAATTGTAGTATATTTGTAATCTTTTTATTAGTACCCTGGATCAGAAAAAGGTGTCTTAAATGATTTTTTTAAGCTAAGATTTTTTAATGGAAAGGTTTTTTCTTCTAAACTTTGACAAGCCTTTAAAACCTATTTTTCAAATCGAGAAGGAACATACAGAATGTAACTGTCTTTAATTTGCAATATAATTTAACTTGAATAGTTTCTCAAGGAGCAAATGCAGAATGTGTGGACAGCCATAGGTGAATGTTCACTAGAGATAATTGGATATGTAAGAGAAAAATTAGCTGCCTAAAGTGTAGAGAATAAAAGCTATTAAAATATCTATTATGGTATAACACAGCTGGCCAAAAAGGCATCAAAGATTACTTGAAACTGAGGAAATCCTGTTTGCATTGATTTCCTTTCAGTGTAGTAGATATCCACTGGTTATTAGGTATGGGAAATGGCTGATTATTTTCTTACTTTTTTTTTCCATTTAACCTGCATCTGGTGAAACCACTTTACTCTTTTCCATACTTAGCTCTGGGGTTTAAGCTGATGTTCTGTGTATGTGTAGTCCAGCCTTTTTATTTCTGCTTTGCTTACCCAGCACCTTTGGGTGAGTGGAGGCCACAGATTCCCAAAATGGTTTGGGTTGGAAGGGACCTTAAAGCTCATCTCATTCCCCCCCTGCCATGAGCAGGGACAGCTCCCACTACCCCAGGCTGCTCCAAGCCCTGTTCAGCCTGGCCTTGGGCACTTCCAGGGACCCAGGGGCAGCCACAGCTTCTCTGGGCAACCCTGGTGGAGCCAGAGATGTGTCCAGGCTTTACTGCAGTGATGAAGGGGTGGTTTAGGTACAGCTGGTACAGAATTTATTTGCATAAACCTGAATTCAGGAAAGCACTTAGTCTGTGTTTAAATATAAGCCCACGGCTGGGACAGTTTAGATTCTCAAGAGCTTCAGTGCATTGTGGTTATTTGCTGTTATGTTTTGAAATAAAAAAAAAAAAGCAATTTTAAATAAGTTATTTTTTAAGCTCACTTTAAAGCATTTTCTCTAGAAGAGAGAGCATCATTTCCAGTTCAGCTGAGCATTTTTGTTCACTTTTCAACTTGCTGCCATCTGTCACCTTTTCTTTTGCAGATTGAGTTGTGTTTGTATCTCTTTTTTTCCCCCCCAAATGTTTGCAAATCAAACAACATTCAAATGTAATCAAATATATGCAGCAGGGTGGTACATCTGAAGTGGATCACTTGAAATTCGTGACTTTTTAAGAGAGCTGATAAATGTTTACTATGGAAATAATTAAATCAGAATTTCATATGAGGTGTACCCTGCCCACTGTTAGGCTCATTTCATGCAGAATGATAACACTTTGATTTGTGGGGTTTTTTTTTTCTTTATGCTTTCTGTACTCTTGGTATCTGAGGTATCAATCTATCCAGGTTTTTAAAAAAAAATAATTTGGGAGAAATCTATAACATCTCTAGATGAAATTGATCATTCAAGCTCAGTTCTGTTTAATCAACTATAGCTTTTTGCTATATTTGTGCCCTTTGTATAAATATATAATTTATATGATTTTAATATATTCTGTATATATATATATACTTGAATTGGCCTGTTCATATTTTGGTTGTAAAATTGTTTTATAGTTAACCTTATAAACATTTTACATGTCCCTTGCCAATGGTGATGGGATGGACTTTGTCTGCTGCTGTTTTTAATATAATTTTGCTGCATACATGTTCAGCATTTTAATAATTTGAAAATAGCTTTACTTTTCTTTTTATGCTTTTGCTGTTAAAAAGAATATATATATAACTCTGCAGCATTTTTTTTTTCTAAAAACCCCAAACTGTACAGTTTTTTTGTCCCACTCAGTGATTGGAAACAGGATAAACCTTGTTAACCTACAACTCTATGCTTCTTCCTAGTGCCTTTTCAAAGAGATCCTCTTGTGATTCCATATTCCAAGTCCTTTCTCCCACAAGGCAGCATTGTGGCTCATCTCCACTGAGAGTGGCAGCCCAGCCAGGTGGGCAAGGAACACCTTTGGCCTTGTGGATGTGGAGGTGCCTGTGCAGGTTCCTCAGGTCCCAGGTGCAGCATCATTCCTGGTTAGCAGATACCTCACCTGGAGAGGTGACCTCACTCCCCCTGCCTGCTGGACTCTGCAAGGCTTCACCTGCTGCTCGAAGAGATGCTTGGGACTCACCTGTGGGAGCTGCTCCTGCCTGGATTCAGGCCCTGGAGCTCTGTGTGTGCCATTCCCAGCTCTGCTGGCAGCCCTGGGGCTGAGCTGAGCAGGGTGTGCACATGGTGGTGTCTCCTCTGNGGAAGGGACCTTAAAGCTCATCTCATTCCACCCCTGCCATGAGCAGGGACAGCTCCCACTACCCCAGGCTGCTCCAAGCCCTGTTCAGCCTGGCCTTGGGCACTTCCAGGGACCCAGGGGCAGCCACAGCTTCTCTGGGCAGCCCTGGTGGAGCCAGAGATGTGTCCAGGCTTTACTGCAGTGATGAAGGGGTGGTTTAGGTACAGCTGGTACAGAATTTATTTGCATAAACCTGAATTCAGGAAAGCACTTAGTCTGTGTTTAAATATAAGCCCACGGCTGGGACAGTTTAGATTCTCAAGAGCTTCAGTGCATTGTGGTTATTTGCTGTTATGTTTTGAAATAAAAAAAAAAAGCAATTTTAAATAAGTTATTTTTTAAGCTCACTTTAAAGCATTTTCTCTAGAAGAGAGAGCATCATTTCCAGTTCAGCTGAGCATTTTTGTTCACTTTTCAACTTGCTGCCATCTGTCACCTTTTCTTTTGCAGATTGAGTTGTGTTTGTATCTCTTTTTTTCCCCCCCAAATGTTTGCAAATCAAACAACATTCAAATGTAATCAAATATATGCAGCAGGGTGGTACATCTGAAGTGGATCACTTGAAATTCGTGACTTTTTAAGAGAGCTGATAAATGTTTACTATGGAAATAATTAAATCAGAATTTCATATGAGGTGTACCCTGCCCACTGTTAGGCTCATTTCATGCAGAATGATAACACTTTGATTTGTGGGGTTTTTTTTTTCTTTATGCTTTCTGTACTCTTGGTATCTGAGGTATCAATCTATCCAGGTTTTTAAAAAAAAATAATTTGGGAGAAATCTATAACATCTCTAGATGAAATTGATCATTCAAGCTCAGTTCTGTTTAATCAACTATAGCTTTTTGCTATATTTGTGCCCTTTGTATAAATATATAATTTATATGATTTTAATATATTCTGTATATATATATATACTTGAATTGGCCTGTTCATATTTTGGTTGTAAAATTGTTTTATAGTTAACCTTATAAACATTTTACATGTCCCTTGCCAATGGTGATGGGATGGACTTTGTCTGCTGCTGTTTTTAATATAATTTTGCTGCATACATGTTCAGCATTTTAATAATTTGAAAATAGCTTTACTTTTCTTTTTATGCTTTTGCTGTTAAAAAGAATATATATATAACTCTGCAGCATTTTTTTTTTCTAAAAACCCCAAACTGTACAGTTTTTTTGTCCCACTCAGTGATTGGAAACAGGATAAACCTTGTTAACCTACAACTCTATGCTTCTTCCTAGTGCCTTTTCAAAGAGATCCTCTTGTGATTCCATATTCCAAGTCCTTTCTCCCACAAGGCAGCATTGTGGCTCATCTCCACTGAGAGTGGCAGCCCAGCCAGGTGGGCAAGGAACACCTTTGGCCTTGTGGATGTGGAGGTGCCTGTGCAGGTTCCTCAGGTCCCAGGTGCAGCATCATTCCTGGTTAGCAGATACCTCACCTGGAGAGGTGACCTCACTCCCCCTGCCTGCTGGACTCTGCAAGGCTTCACCTGCTGCTCGAAGAGATGCTTGGGACTCACCTGTGGGAGCTGCTCCTGCCTGGATTCGGGCCCTGGAGCTCTGTGTGTGCCATTCCCAGCTCTGCTGGCAGCCCTGGGGCTGAGCTGAGCAGGGTGTGCACATGGTGGTGTCTCCTCTGACCACCTCCCTTCCCCTCTGCCTGACTCCTTCCCTTCACTGGTGCAGTTTAATTGCTGCTTCAGGGCTTCATATCCCTCCCTGTTCCCTGTGGAAAGTGAATGTATGCTGTTGGAAGAATCCTCACTGGAAACAGCACATCATCAGGCTTGGTGTGTTTGGCTTGTGTGAAGCAGAACTCTGGATAATGGTTTGTATCCAAGGGAAGTGTCTGTTTGAAACTGTTTAAACAAGATTTTTTTTTCTTCTTTTGCTGTCAGCAGTTCTGTATAACACAAGGAATACTTCAGGAAGGAAAACTCTCAGAATTCCAGAACTGGCAAAGCTGGAAGCGGCCACAGGGGCTCATCTGGTCCCACTTCCCTGCTCAAGAAGGGCCAGCGTGGAGCACATGGCACAGGATTGTGTCCAGCGTGCTCTAGAATGTCCCAGTGAGGGAGACTCCACCCTCTCTGCTCTCAGAGCTCAGTCACTGCACAGGGAAGTTCTTCCTCATGTTCAGGTGGAACCTCTTGGTATCAGTTCCTGCTCATTCCTCTTGTCCCACAGAGCAGAGCCTGGTCCATCCTCTTGGCACCCCCCTTTAGATGTTTATGCACATTGATGAGGTCCCCTATGCTGTCTCCTCCTGGGGCTGAACATCCCCAGCTCCTGCAGCCTTTCCTCACTCCCTTCATCCTTTTGGGAGGATTTGCCCTCTGCTGTTCCTGCTCCAGCATCTCTGTGTCCCTCCTGTCCTGAGGAGCCAGAACTGGGCACAGCACTCTGGGTGTGCCTCAGCAGGGCAGGATTCTTTTCTGGGAAGCAATTTTCCAAAGTTTGTGTGGAATTCAGGGACTTCGCTGTTCAAATCCAGGGTCAGTCCTGCAGAGTTGGATTTGCTGAGGAGGCAGAAGAGTTTGTAACATGATTTTCCTCAGCCCCTGCTCTGTTGAAATGATGGAGCATTCAGCTCTTAGCCTCACCTTCCCTCAGCTCAGTAAACACCTCCTCTCTTCCGGTACCTCGATAGGCAAAAGGAATTTGTGGATAAATAAAACTGGAGTCAGTAAACTTGAGAACCACCCTCAAGTTCATCCATTATTTCAGTTTTATGATGTTCCTTGCATCCCATTTCCAATGCTGGCACTGTATTCCATAATACATTCCTGTTACTGTTGATTCTATTGAATGCCTCAAAAGCAGCTTTGACTGCATAATTTAGAACTAAAAGTATTTTTCTAGTCTGATTTTTTTTTTTTTAAAGATTATATCTTTCTCCATGCACACTGGAGCTGGAATACTTCCCTTTTTCCTGGCAGCTTTTTGGGAGAACACTGAAGTCAAAACAAGTGGTTGCTGTTCTTACTGGGAATTGCTGTCCAGTTATACAGGAGAGCTCACACAAGAATGTGTTTTGCTCATTAATTTTTTTCAAATGTGATCATTTTGTGCATCAAGGTGCAGCCATAGTAATGTACAGGCTGAGTAATTAAAGAAGAATCTTCTTCTTTCATTGTGAGGGTGGGAGTGGGGATCAGAAGAGATGAAAGCCATGGTTGAGCTGGTTTCAGTAGGGACAGATCCACCTTGAAGCAAAGGTGTGCCAGGAACTGCTTGGAAATGTGACTGGAGCTGTTCTGCTTTCAGTCCTGATCCATGCTCTGAAAAGGATTCTCCTCAGTTTGTTAGAAGTTCTGGGATGCCATGAAAAGCCTGTGACCTTCCCAGTGAGACACTCCTTGGTGTTTTAATGGCAGTTCTGCAATGTGAGGGTTTGGCTTCAGAGTCTGAGTGAGGAGCCAGAGGTGCTGAGTGTGTCATAGTGAGAAACTGCAATGGAACTGTGAACAGAACTGAATTATATTTTAGTGTTCACACCACTCATAGGAAATCTGGTTCAGCTGTAGTCACTCTCCCTTTAGTGTTCTTGCAGTAGCTGGTGACTTCCTCACAATTTTTTCATTCTTCTGGAAGTGGAAGGGAACTTCTTTAAGACCATAATGTTTCTGTTTCTTCACCCCACAGTCTTAACGCTTTCCTGGGGTTGGAGAACTGTTGGTAGGGACCTGGCTGTGGTGAGTACTGGCAGGCATTTAAATCCATTTTTAGTCTTGTAGGAAAACTGACCTGGTTCTTCTTCATTTCCCCAGTTTTTCACCCTCCTGTGAGTCCTTGGCTCCTCATTTTCTATTTATCCATGCAGTTGCAGGTACACAAATAAATACAGCTTGGAAGGAAAACAAAGAAAATACAACCTGGGCTTGCAGTGTCTTTTTGCAGATTTTTCTCGTTGTTCTGGGTTTTCTAAGCACTCATCACAAGTCTGCACATGGTGTTGTGAGGGAAAAGGACAAACATAGAAGGTAAGGCTGGTTTTGGAGGGTGGGGTGGAGAGGGGGTAGTTTCTAGGATGGAGTCTCTGCAAACTGACTCCCACTGAGTGCAGTGGACCCTGGATCTGGGAAGAGCAGTGGAGTGACCCTGGACAGGCAGTAAAGATGGAGCTTGACTGAGCTGCTCAGTTTTTGTTTATTGGCAACAGAACAAAACCAGGAGCTGCTTGGACACCCAAACCCCAGAAAAAAAACCCAGTGTCTGTCCAGATTCCCTCATTGGGGGCATATTTCAACTTCCCTGGTGGGCGAGCCAGTCTCAAGTCACCTGCAGTCCCTCCTGCTGTGTCCTGGGGATTAGGATGGGGGTGGCTCTGCCCTGGGATTACATCCACGATGGAGAGCCCTTGGAAAGCAGCACAGCTGAAGGAAAAGCCTCTCCCACAGCGAGCCCTGTGTGAAGCAGGGGTGATGTTTACCTTAGAAACAGTTGTGAGCAGCTGTTCAACTTGTGGGTATATTTGTAAAATCGGTCTTTTTATACGCCGTGTGAAATGGACTGGAATAATTTCTTTTGCTGTTGTACCTGTGGAAGTACAAGCCATTTTACAGGAAAAAAAGTTATAAAACAAATTAAAGCATTATCTCAGTATTGTCACTGACTCCTTCAGTTTATTTTCCCTGCTGGTTGGTTGTCAGAGCTTGACTTTGATTTGCAACAAACCATATAAACAACTTCAGAAATCAATGGTTTCTTTTACTCTTTCATCCCCTTTCTACTCAGCAAACAAAACCCGAAGTCTTTGATTGAGGATTCTTAAATATTGGAGGTAGTGGAGAATATTTGGGAGTGAGTGCCCTGGAATTTCAGTTTAAATTCCCTTCCCTGATTTTTAAATTGAACTGTTTGTTTTCAGTGCCAGCTGCCTTCTTGCAGTGTTAATGTAATTGCTAAATAAAAGCAATTTCCAGGAATAATATGCTTTGTGACTCTTAAAATTAATTTCCATAATGGGAATTCAGTGGTTTGTTTTCCATCTGTGTGTTCTGTATCCCTTTTTTGCAGGTGGCCCCTGTGAGTACAGGAGCTTCATTTTTTAAAAGGAGCTAAAATGAATTGTCAGGTTTTTTTGGGACCTGGAAAAAAAAGTGTTGGCATGAGCACAGGGAAGAGAAATAAGGATATCTGCTGTGTTTTCTAGATGTGGTCACCTGCCAGCTGGCTCTTGTGCTTCCATGGAAGTCAAGAGTGCTAAATCCTTTCCAGGGATGATGCTCCTGGCTGAGTGGGAAGCTTTGGGATGTTTGGGTGTAACTGTTCCCACCTCCCAACAAAAGACTGGGATTTTCCTGTGGGATTGCTCTGTCCAGCTTCGCTCCAGGACTCCATAAATGCACTCCTAATGGCATAGATGTGGTCCTGGTGGATCCCTGGGCAGGAATTCTGTGCTTGGAGAAGGGCAGTGCACAGGGGAGCAGAGGCAAGCAGAGCCCTGCTGGTTTGAAAGGGTTGAAGGCAGTGGGGTGGGGTTGGAATGAGATGATCTTTGGGGTCCTTTCCAACCCAAACCATGCCAGGATTCTAAGGCAGCCTCGAAGCAGGGAACCTGAGGGACGGAGAAGTTTCTGCTGCTCCTCAGAGGAGGGGAGAAAGCCTCAAGGCAGGAACAGAGGCTGGGAGGGAGGAACAAGGAGAGGTCAGAGCTGAGGGGCTGCTGCTGTAGCCCCAGCCTGGGGAGAGGGTGAGGATGTGGATTTGATCTTAATATGGAATTAGGGATCACTCATCTAATTCCACCCCCTGCTATGGGCAGGGACACCTTCCACTATCCCAGGCTGCTCCAAGCCCTGTCCAACCTGGCCTTGAACAATTCCAGAGATCCAGGGGCAGCCACAGCTTCTCTGGGCACCCTGTGCCAGGGCCTCCCCACCCTCACAGGGGTGAATTTCTTCCCAATCTCCCATCCATCCCTGCCCTCTGGCAGTGGAAGCCAGTGCCTGTGTCCTGTCCCTCCATCCCTTGTCCCTAGTCCCTCTCCAGCTCTCCTGGAGCCCCTTTAGGCTCTGCAAGGGGCTCTGAGGTTTCCCTGGAGCCTTCTCCTCTCTGCTGGACATCCCCAGCTGTCCCAGCTTGGCTCCAGAGCAGCAGAAGTGCCCCAGCTCATATCCCACAGCAATCCTCAGCACCCCTCAGGACTGACCCTGTGTGAGCTTGTTATGCAGACTGTGTGGATTTTGTATCAATTCTGTGACAGGTTTGTTTTTAATTGAAACCTTCGGCTTTCAGCCTACTCTCCATTCATTTTAAGCAAGACAACAGAACCACACATCATCCTAATGATCCCATTCCCTTGCTGCTTTTCTCCTCATCCCTCCAGCTCCCTGATTAAAGATGTTGTGGTTTTTTTTTTTCACTCCTCTCTGAAGGAAGCATCGATTCCTATCTGTTTTACCTGGCTGTAAAATTTCACTACTCACTGCAGCTTGTGCTGCTGGGAAATCATCTTTGTGAGAGGTTTCCAGGGCATCTGTGACTCCTGCTTTTCTTTGCCTTTCAAGGCATGGCTGTATGGATGCATATTTTTAGGAGGAACTTCTTAAGAAATCTCTTTCATGTAAAACTAAGGCAGACAGAAGTTTGACAGAGGAGTTTGAGCCTGATAGTTCTTTTCTTTTCCACTTGCTGAAATCTCCTGTCTGAAGACAGGCTTGAGATGAGAAAAGACTTCACAGCAGAAAGGAGTTCAGTAGAACCCCAGTTATATCAGGGCTTAAAATCTTAGATGTGCCTGTAGATAATGAAATAATTACATATGCAAAGAAGTACTCTCTGGGGAGTATTGGCCTTAAATGCTGTCTTTGTAAAGGAGACTGCAAAGCCTGGCCTTTGAACTGAGCCAAAATCTGCTAATTTTGGTAGGAATTGTCCTCTGCAAGGACAGAAAGGGAGCCAGGGAGCAGGAATGGGATGTGCTGCTGCCCATGCAAGTGGGTTTCCCCAGGGATGGTGTGTGTGTGTCCCTGCCAGGCTGCTGGGATCCAGCTGTGGCTCTGCACAGCCAGCTGTGTTAGCAGGGACAGGAGGCACAGCCCCAAGGGGGACAGGATTTGGGCAAAGGCCTCAAATCCAGCTCAGCTGGGCAGGGAGAGCAGGGAGCAACATCTGGCACATCTTGGGACTGTGGAGCATCCCCTCCCCTCTTTATTGCTCCCTGATTAAATGGAACTGAGGAGCCAGGGAAGGGTTGCAGGAAGGGGGAATGGGCCAGAGTAATTCCCCTGATGAGATGGTCCAGATGAGGATTAAGCTGAGCTTTGTCCAAACTCTGTCTGCACACAGGGAGTCTGTTCTGGCTTTAGATGTGGTTTAGCAAACCTTACCTGTGAGGTTGGAAGTGACCTCAAGGATCATCTCATTTCACCCCCTGCCATGGGCAGGGACACCTTCCACTATCCCAGGTTGCTCCAACCCCTGTCCAACCTGGCCTTGGACACTTCCAGGGATTTGGGGCAGCCCCAGCTTCTCGGAGCACCCTGTGCCAGGGCATCACCACCCTCCCAGCCAGGAATTCCTTCCCAATATCCCATCTATCCCTGCTCTCTGGCAGTGGGAAGCCATTCCCTGTGTCCTGTCCCTCCATCCCTTATCCAAAGTCTCTTTCCAGCTCTCAGTGGCAAAAAGGCACCAAGGGGTTCTGCCTCATCCATCCCATGTCATGGAAGCTGCATGAGCACCCAAAGCCAAAAAAATTCACCTTTCCCAGAGGAAGGCACAAGCTAACAGGAGGGTTGGTTTGACTTCTGGCTTTTCCCTGCTCAGCCCTTGGGTTGGCTGCTTTTTATTTCCCCTTTTCTATCCAGAGAACAGGAACTACAGGGCTACCTGGCACTGCCTGAAACTATTTGAGATTTTTCTAAAAAAATCTGGCTTTTCACTAAATGGTTTTATCCCCTCCCTGCAAGCAGATAACAAACATGTGCCTTTTCTCATTCTCTGCAGAATCCAGTGTCTTCCTTCAGGTGTTTGTTCTTTCTTCACCCTCTGGGTGCTCCCAGGAGTGTTGTCCCTTTGGCAGGATCTGTTTTCTCCCTTCCCATCAGGATACACCACCCCAGCCTTGGAATCCTGTGGCTGGGCTCTTGGTATGGAGATCCTCCTGCCTTTCCCTTGGCTGGGAGAGCTGTGCTGGCAGGAGAGCCATCCCCTCCTCAGGAGCAGAGCCAGGAGGGTCCCTCCCAGCCAGGTCAGGAGTGTTGGGGGATTTGAGTGCCTGTGACCCAGCGTGTCTTGACAGCCAGGACCCTCCAGTGCAGGGAGCAGTGAATTTTCCAGGCAGTCCCTGGAGCAGCAGGGGAAATCTTTCCTCACCAGCACAACAGTGGGACAGATTTTGGTGCTCACCGTGGTGATCTGCAGGATCCTGAGAGTGGTGACAGGGAACTCCTTCCCACTGTGACACTCCCCATTCCATTTTAGCTTTTATATTTTTCAGATTCTCTGCTGCATAGTGTGTAACTCTGAAACTTCATATTAGGTATTAGTAAATTCTCTTCACAGGGTGGTTGGACAAAACAATTCATTTCTAGCTAGAAAATCCCAGACAACTGGTACCCAAAAATCAGAAACAACGGTGAGGGAAGGGGGCAAGGCAGGGGCTGAGACTTCATAGCCTGGGGCTGTGGTTGGACAACTGACCCCAAGATGAACCAAAACTTATAAAAGTGTAAAAACTCGTGACTGGATCCACCTTGGATTTGGTTTGGGTGTAGCCCCAGCCAGGCTCCTGCACTGCCCAAGGTGAATCCCTCCAATAAATACCTGTTTTATTCCTTTTGCTCTGTCCCAGGCAGCACTCAGGACATTCTTGTGTCCAGGGAGTGCAGAAAGGACTTGGACACGTGTGGAGCAGCAAGAACCTGAAGCTGAGAGACTCCAGGTTTGATCTGTCCGTGCAGGATCCAGCTCAGTCTGGGACTGAGGCTCCCCTGGCTGCAGATCCCCACCCCATGGGCTGGAATCCTCCCCAAATCCCTCTCCTGCCATCAGCCCCATTCCCTGATGGCATCACTGAGGTTGGAAAACAACTTTAAGGTCATTGAGTGCAACGATTTTACAGCTCTGCTTTCCAAAATCAGGGTTTTGGAATCGAAATCCTCCTGGAATTCCTGTCTGGAGTTCCCTGCTGTTGCAGAGCTGAGCATTAGCTCGTGAGGAGGGAGAACAGCCGTGCTTGGTGTTCATTCCTGCATTTCTTTATCCTCTGAGCTGCTCCTGCTCAGTTACCTGGGACACACCTCTGGTGGGAAACAACCTGGGTCATTCCTTTTGCCTTTATTTCACCCCGGATCCACACGAAACCACCTTTCTTCTTCTCCAGAACTTCCCTGCATCCACAATTAATCAGATATCATTAACAGCCAGAACTTCCCTGCATCCACAATTAATCAGATATCATTAACAGCACTGTGTTGGCTCTGGGAGGTTTCTCACTTAGGACCCAACATTTTCTTTTCACTTCCCTCTTTTTCTCCCTCTCTTTTTTTCCTTTCCTTCTTTCCTTTTTCTCCTTTCTTTCCTTTCCCCCCCCTTTTTTCTTCTTTTTTTTTCTTTTTTTTTTACTTCTCTTTTTCTTTTTTCCTTTCCTCAGCGACAACACCAAACTCTCTACTCCACGATTTACAAGGTGAAGCCTCTCCTTGGAGGATCCACCAGCATCCATCAAAATCGCGGAGGTTTTCCTGTTTTTATTCCCCGGCGATTAGCCGGGTGCTCCCCGTGCCGTGCCCGGCAGCTCACCCATTCTCTTTAACGGGATTATGCAAAGTGCGGATGAGGGGCTGGGATGAGCCCGGATTTGGGGATGGAGACGCGGGATGCAGGCACTGCTGTGCTCCGGGAATGCCTGGGGATTTCCTTGAATTCCCTCAGCAAAGGGAGAAGGAATCACAGCAGTTTTGGTTTTGATTTTTCTTTTTCTCATAGTGGGTGGAGGAAATGAGGATTCTCCCTGTCCCTGTTTTCCAGTTCCTGGCATACTCATTCATTCCTGGTTCATTTCACACACATCCCTGACACCCCAAAGAGTTTTTTTTCTGGGATTTTACCTGCAGGTTTACGGCCAGCTCCTGATTTTCTAGCAAATCCAAACCTGTCAGAAGAAAAAGGAACTTGGCACATGCCCCACCTTGGTGCCTGTCCCTGCTCTTAGCACAGGACATGGACCCCCAAAGCACCCTGGATTCCAGGATTTTGGATGTGGGAGGAGATTCCTGGAGCTCCCCACCAGCTATTGTGGCATCATCTTGATTTTTTTTTCCCCTGTCCTGTCTGCTTTGTTTAAAGGATTAACATCTAGAGCTGTGTGAATGTATCAGAATTGCAGTTATCCTTTATTTTCCATTTTTTAAAGCCCATGTGGTTGCAGGGGGAAACACAACCCCAAAGAGAGCACACATCAAAAGAAAGCCAAATATAGAACATTAAAAAAAAATTAAGACAATTTTGAATAATAGCAATGTATGAGTGAGATTTTAAAAAAATCTGTCGACTTTGAAGGCAGTCTCAGAATTTATGAATATTTAGAGCTGACAGTCCTGGATACAGGATACTTTTCCTTGAGCTTATTTGGGAAGTGGTGCTAAACTCCAGTGAGTGATGAGCTCAAAGCAGCTCAGGGTGTTGGAGTGGTGTGAACTCAGTTCCTTTAACTTTGGGGGGTTTAAAGGGAGGGTGATGTTTGACCATTCCATGGAATGCTTTGGGTTGGAAGGGACCTTAAAGATCATCCAATTCCACTGTCCCAGGTTGCTCCAAGCCCCATCCAACCTGGCCTTGAATTTCCAAGGATGAGACATCCACATCATCCCTGGGCAGCCTGAGGCACTGAGGTTTTGGGAAGCAGCCCACCCTAGGAATTCTGCTCCTCTGAGCATTTTGGATTATGGTCTTGAGCTTGGAGAGGGGGCTGGGGGCTGCTTTAACCTCCTGCATCCTCAGGAGACCCCCCTGGCCTTCCTAAAATGCTGTGAGATGTTTGGAAATAGCAACTTGGGGCTCACTCCCACTTCAGAGCATGGGGGAATCAGGATCCCTGAATGGTTTGAGTTCAAAGGGACCTTAAAGCTCATTCCACCCCAAACACCTTCCACTGTCCCAGGGTGCTCAAACTCCCTCCCAAAAACAATCTGGAGGGTTTTTCCTGGTGACTTTGGCAGGAGAAAAAGTGGAGCTGAGCAAATAATGAGCCAAAGGTGCAGCTCGAGGCCTTGCTGTTGGTTTTGTGATAAAGGTCCTGGGGTGCTCTATTCCCAAGGAAATACTGCTGTAATAAAGTGATTATACGTTTTTCCAGATGTATTTAGGGTTAGGAGGCTAAGAGGAAATTCCTAGCTGAATTCCTGGCTGTGGGATAATGCTCTTTCCATGGTCCTCCCTGCCAAGAATCACTTAATTATGAGTAATTAAAAGCAATAACCCAACCTATAGCAGGGCTTTGGTTTGGCTCAAAAACACTGAGGGATTTGGGGACAGGAAAATCGAATAAGGGAATAAACAACAAAAAAAAAAAGTGAACTGAGTGACCTTCTGTGCATATGGGACTTGGCAAAGAGGGGGGGAAATGAATATGGGGCAGGGAGGGGATGTCCTTATCAGGGCAGGGATTTTGGCTGCAGGCAAAGAGTGACCCTTGCCCATGCTGGAGCCAGGGATGCTGTTTGGTTCTCTAAAAAAGCATTTCCCTCTTTATCCTCCTTGCCAGACAAAAAAAAAAAAAAAACAAACACCCAAAAACACAAAAAAAACCCCACAAAAAAAAAAAAAATCGGTGTTTTCTGCAGGGATTTGGGATCACTGTGAGGGACCAGGGGCTGTTGGCTCAGTGGTGTGTGTGAAGATGCAGCTTTCCCAGGAAAACCTGATGTGTTTGGACAGGGGCTGGCTCTCAGATGAGGTGAAAAATCTGAGCCTTGGAGCATTTGTTGTCAAAATCTGAGGGGATTAATTTAATTTTCCCCTTCCCTGCCAGGGATTTGATTATGGACCCGCCAAAATGCACCACTTAAAGCAGGAAAATGATTCCAACATGAAACTTTATCCCTGAGAAATCAAAAGTTTTGCTCAAGCCTCCTCTTATAGAAAACAGCAGAGGGAAGTTTTGAGATTTACACCCCTCAGCTGTGCCCCACCAAGGAAAACTTGAGTAAAAGTGTGATTGAAAATGCCCTTTACTAATTGTTTGCCCTGGAGATGGGCATCAAATGAGGTTTTTTTTTTAAATGCTTCAAAACCACACAAAGATCTGGAGCTGTTGCATACCTGTGCTGGGTTTTGGGGATGGATTCCCTTTATCCCTGGGGCTTTAGTGAAGCAAAACCCAAAGTCGGATCTTCCTGTGGTCCATCCATGTTATCCTGGATCTCAGAGCCCCCCAGCACCAAGGGAGGGTTGGCATAGGGACATTTAACCCTGCCAGGGCTGTGGGTTTAAGCTCCTGGCAATAATTTCTCCTGTTTTCTATGAGGGTGGGTGCTCAGAGCCCTGGGCATGGGTGGGTTTGTACCTGGAGGGGTTGGATTCAGTGAGATCCACGAGGATATTGTGCACATCAAACCCACTGAGGGCAATCCTGGGCTGAAGGCTTTGGAAACATTCCTGGCTTTGTGGCAGAAGGGGAGGGAGCTGGAAGTGATGGAGGGAAAATGTGATGTTGAGGGAAAAGGGCTGGGGAGGATGGAAAAGGAGGGACATTGAGGTTATGATAACCATGGGGGCAATAAAACAATGTGAGGCTGGGATGGAGCCTGTGGCTGAAATCTCCTTCCCCAGGTGTTGGTGCATCCATCTGGATTCTGTCCAGCCAAGGGGAGGGACAATAAAAAATGCTTGTACCAATTGCATCTCTCCAAACTCAGAATTGGGTTTGGCTTGGAAGGGACTTTAAAGTTCGTCAAATTCCACCCCTGCCATGGCAGGAACACCTTCCACTACCCCAGGGTGCTCCCAGCCCCATCCAACCTGGCCTGGGACACTTCCAGGGATCCAGGGGCAGCCACAGCTTCTCTGTGCCAGGGAACAATTTGTGAGGTCCATGCAAGGTATTTACTATTCCCATTCAATTTAAATTTGGGCAGAGGTGGGATTGCAAGCAGCCAGGCTGGGATGGACTGGGATTACTGGGTGGGGCAGATATGCCCTTTTGCCTGGCACTGAGGGGACAGGGCCCCCCTGCACACACCAAAGATGTTTGGTCCAAGGCTGAGCTCTATGATCTTTTCCAACCTCAGTGATTCTGGGAAATGTGGGTGGGATGCCCAGGAGCCAAATGCCTCCTCTTTGATCAAACCAAAGGCAGAGGAATGTGGGGAAAGCCAAGTGTTTGGTGGCCTGCAGTTTGTCCCAAGAGCCAGGAGCATCCTCATGAGCCTGACTGACCTGCCCATCACCTCTGGGATGGCTGGGAACAGCACATCCCTTTAAAAACCCTTCTAAACCTTCTGCAAAAGCCTGCAGGTTTTGACAACACTCTCCTCGAGAAAAAAGCCCCAGCAAGTGTCTGGAGCAGCCCTGGCTGTGATTTGAGCAGCCTGGGAGAGAGCCACAGGCACACGGACACCGGCGGAATCACAAGGACTCGGCTGCAGAGGACAGGACAATTTATTTCTGCAGGGCAGTAAAACCTGCTCAGTGCCAGGCTCTGGCAGGAGCTGAGGCTCTGATTTTCTCCTTCCTCATCTCCAGGTAGAGTTTTCCATGGGCTCAGCTTGGCACAGCACATTCCTGCCATCCCCTCCTGGAGGTGATGCTGAGAGGGGCTCTCCTGGCCCCGGCAGGTTTTGGGGAGCTGTGCAAAGAGGATCCCCCACAGGGAGCTCAGTTTGTGTGTAATCCCTCCCACCTCCACCTAAATCATGGAGGGAGGGTTTGCATGTGGCTGTTACAGAGAGGGATGAGGGAATTTATCGTGCTCTGAGTGCTGCCAGTGAAGATTCAGGCAGGGCTCTGAGCAGTGAAAGATTTCTGGATTTATGGGAGAGGCAAGAGCCAGCTGGGGATATTCCCGGATCCAGCAGTTTAACCTGCAGGACTGAAAGCTTTTAGGGCTGGTGCAGGGGCACAGGGAATGTCATGGGGGATGGCTGGACACCCCTTCCCCTCCTGGGGCCAGGGAGGGCACACCCAGGGAAAAAGCAAAATTCTCTGATGGCAGACAGCTGCACTGGGGAGGAGGGGACAGATGAGCAGGGTTTTGGGGTGGGACTGGATGCCCAGCACCCCAGGAGCTGCATCCCAACCCTGAGCAAGGCTGGCTGGAGGGGCAGCACAGCAGCAGAGGGCACCTGCATTTCCCTCTGGCCATGCCAGGCCCTTGCCCAGCCCTGGCAGAGCTCTGGGTGCTGTGCTCCATCCCCTCAAACCAAAGCAGCAGCCCATTTTGGGCCCATTTTGGGCCCATTTTTGAGTCCAGCTGGGTTTTTGCAGGTGGGGAGAGAGGTTGAGCTTGCCTTGAGCTCAGTAGAGATCCTGTTCTCTCCCAGGATCAACCTTCTCCCTGAGCACACTGAAATCCTGCTGTGCTGCTTTTGGTGCTGCTGGGGATCCCCTGCAGCACCCCCAGCTCTGCACCTTGTCCCCACACTCTGCCCACGAATCCTGCACCCAGGTCCTCCATCCTGGCTGATTTTCCATTTTAATCTCTTGTACTCTCAGTATCTTTGAGTCTTCACTGGCTTGGAAATGTCTTTTTTTTTTAATTCTCTCTCTCTCTCACCCTTCATGCTACCATCAGCTTTCTGACACAGGGGTTTTATTGGAATAAAAGCAGATTTTTATCTCCCAAGCCTGTTTATTAAACTCTCTCCCTTCTTCCCCAGTGAGCTACCACCCACCCTCCCAGACGTTTGTCGATTCAAATCAGGTTTAATCAACTCACAATATTGGACACAGTAAAATTGGATTTTTGAAAGCCCAATAAAGTTGTGCCACTGCTCTGTGCCGTGGCTGGAGGAGCTCAGATTTCATCACATCGTGTCAGCAGCCACAAGGAACAGCCCATGAGAAACTCATCTGCTGGGAGCAGCAAGCTGCTAAAAATGGATGGAGCTTCTCCTGAAGAAATATTGACTATTAGTATTCTTATTAACATTGTGCTGTCAGAAGTGACCAGTGGTAATAAATACAGCTGTGTCTTTTCATCCCCCTGCCCATTCATCACTGTCTGCCTGAGCTTCCCTCGGTGCCCAACTGCTCCCCACTGTGCCTGACCCCTCCCTTGGCCCCATCTCTCTGCCCAAAAGGAGCTGTTGCCCTCATGTTGTGTCCTTTATTACTATTATTATTATTATTTATTATTATTAATTATTATTATTATNGCCCCTGGGAATGGAGGCTGAAGATCCTGATATTCACCTGTGGGTCCCAAAAATCTCTTTGTGAGTCTGTGCCCATGGAACCAAACCTTTGGGGGTTTTGGGCTGGGGATTCAGCATCCCTTTTATGTGGGGTTATGGCATCCCTATCCCAACATCCCAATGGAGCTGTGGCCAACAGGACCAGCTTGGAAGGGACTTGGCTGCTCTGAAAGAATTAAATATTCATTGAGCAGTGAAAAGCAGCATTTTAATGGCTGGGAACCACTGGTGCCTGGCCACTTTGGGGTAAAAAATGCCATAAAGGCAAACCAGGTTGTTTTGATGGGCCCTTTTGGGATGGGATGGGCTTTGCTGGGCAGAACACAGCAGCACTTGGCCCTCCTGTGCTCCCAACCCAGCAGGAACAGTTTAACTTTTAATTAAGAAGAAGCACTAAAGCCCATTTTAAAAATATATTTTGAATGGCTGCATCATAAATTAAGGTCAAAATGCAATTTCTAAATTCTCAAGCTATGATGCAGAATTTGCTTTATTGATTTTCTGTGTGATTTGTAGGAGTTCCCATCATTGTTTTGACAGTTTTATCCTAGAGTAATAGACTTCCCTTTGGATAATTACAGTTTCTACATTAAATTTCAATCTTCTGTTGGACTTAGATAATCACACTTAGATCATGTTTCTTTCTTTAGCTGTACATGCTCAATAAACTTTGGATAACAGCACTAATTGCTTTAACACTGGAATATCAAGGCTTCAAGTTCAAGGGTTAATAATGTAAAAAAAACTTTAATATTCAACATTGGTGGCAACACTCATTTTATAAGCAGTGAATATCTATTTTAGGGAAAGAAACAGCCAAAGAGGTGATGCTGATCCACCACAGAAGATATTTAAAGCTGATAAATTGCACACGTCCAGTTCCAATGTGTCCCTGTGCCTCATCTTAGGTCACAGAGGGTCCCCAGGGGATGCCACTGAAAGTGCCACCACTTCCCTCTCCCAGCCCAGCACTGTGGGTGTTTGAGGCTGTTAATTAGCCTTTAGCAGAGTATGAAAACAGATTCTCCCTGCAGAGCAGGCACAGGAAGGTGTTTTTTGGCTGATGCTGCAGCCACTGCCGTGTCAGGGGTATCTCAGCATCTCCAGCCTGCAGTGATCTCTCCCTCCGGTGCCTGGTCATTAAAAGGAAATTAATTTCACCAGGCACTGACGTAAGTAAACTCTGATTCCTGCTCTGTTATGACTGTTAACCAGCTAGATCTCCCTTTAATAGCTTATTTAAAGCACTGGGCTCTTGACAGAGGGATGATGGATGGAGCTGTCAGCGCCCGCTCCGTTTGGAGAGGAGAGGAACATCTCTGGAACCACCAGCTCTATAAATCAAAGGGATGAAAGCCAGCCTGTGCCTTTCCTGGACAGGAGCCTCCTTCTCCCTGCAGAGTGTAACAGGCACTAAATTGAGGCTGGATTTATTTGGTCTGGAACCCCTTTGGACAGGTGCTGGAATGGGAGGGGATGGAGCAGCAAAACTGGACCTTGGGGACACCAACCAGCCCTTCCCTGGCAATTCCAATATCACTGCTCATGGAAATGGGGAATTGATGCTGTTCCCTGTGATGAGAGCTACCAAAGCCCTGTGTGCTCCCAGGGTCCATACTGCCTGTGATCCCTGGAGGTTTGGCAGTGGGGAAAGCTTTTCCTGGGGAGGTGGCTCTGCCCCTCATTCAGCCCATGGAGCTCAAGCAGAAAATGAGCTCTTGGGTTTTTCCTGCCACAAAACCACCATCATATGGCACCAGGTTGAGCAAAATTGAATCACCGTCCCTGGGAGGGATTTCAAAGCCATGTGGATGTGGCACTTTGGAACATGGGTTGGGGGTGGGCTGGGGGAATGGTTGGACTCGATCTTAGAGGTATTTTCCAACATTAATGATTCTAATATATCAAATATTCACAGGGCAGAGCGTTACTCCTTGAGGTTCTGCCAGGTTCAAGACCCTGCTCTCACTACAGCCTTTTCTCCATATTTTTTCCAGGCTGCCTTTCCCAGAGAGCTGATGGATGGGAGCAGGAGCCACCCCCACCCCCCTGCAGATGAGTTATTCGCAGCTCCTCAGTTTTGTTTAATATTGAAAGCTGTACAAAGCTTGGCTCTGACCTAGATTGAGCTCTTTGGGGGAAGGCTGGGGAGCAGGCAGTGGAGGCAGGGCCTGTGCCTTGCCATGGAATGCTGCTGCTGCTGCTGCTGTGATAAAATAATCATTTAGGGATGGGAATTAACCCACTTAATCAGCGCCGCTCTGGGCTTGCTCCTCGGTGAGTGCTCAGAGGTGACTCGAGGTGCACAGACCCTGCTGGGCTCCTGTGGCTGCTCCCACCCTTGCCTTACTTCCAGGAATGCAAAATGTCTAAGCCTTCCTTTTCTCTCCTTTTCCTTTTCTTTTTTCTCCTTCCCATTCTTCTTTCCCTTCCCCTTCTCCTTTTCTCCCCTCCTCCTTTTCATCTTTTCTCCTTCTCATTCTTGTCCTTCTCCTTCCCCTTCTTTTCTCCCCTTCTCCTTTTCATCTTTTCTTCTTCTTCCTTCCATTATCCTCCTTCTCCTTCTCCTTCTCCTTCTCCTTCTTCTCCCCCCCTTTACCCTCCTCCTCCTCCTTATTTTCCCCTTTTCTAATTTTTCTCTGCCATTTTTCCCTTTCTGTTGCTTTGCTGGGGCTCCCCTCTAGCAGCCCCCAACTCCTTTGGGATAACCTGTCCTAAAGCAGAGGGGTCCTTTAGATTCCAAGGATGGACATTTTTTAGAAAGCACTCCCCAGGAGCCCTTTTTAGGTCAGAATGCATTTTTAAAACACTTCCCATCACATCCCAGTCATCACAGAGAGGTTTGTGTTTGACATAGAAACCCTGGGATGCTCCCACAACTCCTCCAGGCTTGTCCTAAATCCCTTGATCCTTCCCTTTTTGGAAGGAGGAGGCATTTTGTGTCACAGCAGTGTCAGATTGTGGCTCCCTGTTTGTCAAGTCCAGGGGTTTCACAGCGGAGCTGTCGAAGGAAGAGGGAAAACTGCCGAACCACATAATTAGTTTTTGATTCAGTGATTAATATCACTTGCAAACAGGTAATCACAGCCCGAGCAGGCTCTGCCATGATGCTCCTCCTAATGAACCAGTGTGGCTGGCTGGTCCTTTGCCTTTCAATGGCAACACAAACCCCGGGAGCTGCTGCTGGAATAAACAGAGGATGTGACAGCCCAAGCAAAGCTCTTCCTTGGGGATCAGAGACTCCCTGAAATCCCCCAGCAGCTCTTGGCCTCTGCCTCATCTGACACTGTCCCCTTGCCAGTCCCCAGCCCTGCAGCCTCCTGTCCCCATCTGGCAGTGACAGTGACCCTGCCAGCCCTCCCTGCCCACTGGGAATTCCTGTGTGCTTCCCACACCCTTGGGATTGTGTTTGCTGGTGGGACCAGGGGCTGCATCAGAGTTTAAACCCCGGGCTGGGATCGTGATGGCTCCCTAATCCTGTCCTGCAATAATCCCCGACCCCCGAGCTGGGGCTGCCCTCATTTAAATGTGATTTAGGCAGCCTGGAGGAGCAAGCTCTCACTGCTCTGGGTTTTGCAGGCAGGCAGTGTGGCCATGACAATAATTTGGGGGATGTTTTAGGGCTGAGCAGAGGAGCTCAGCGTCAGGATGAGCTCCAGGGCATTCCCAGCTGGGATGGAGGATGCTGCACGCCTGAGTCCCCATCCCAGCAGCTGGAGCTTCCCTTTTTATGTTTCCCTCTTTTCTTCCTTCCAGGCGAGTTCTCCAGGGCCATGAAGAGCTGCCTCTTCCCGTGCATATTTTGGGTGCTGTGTTTCCAAAAACCAGGCAGTGCCTCCCTTTCCTGTGGATACTGGGAGACTGTGAGTGACCCCATTGCTGCGACATCCAGGCACTTCCCGGGCATTTAAAAATAGCAGCACCAATAAAGAGCCCGGAGGGGAAGGAGCTTGATTAGCTCCTGGATCTCCTGGTTTGCGTGGGAATGACCGCAGTGTCCAGGGAAGGGATGGAGGAGGTGGGAATGAGCAGCCAGGAGGGGAGACCCCCCCTGGGCACATCCATGGGTGTGACTCCGTGTTTTTGTCCCCAAAACGCCCTCGGAGGGTGGTTTCTGGCTGGTTTTGGAAGTGATGGATGAGCGGGCTGCGTCACCGCGATCGATGGCAGCGAGACGGGGACACAGGGATGGGGAGAAGGAGAAACAAACGCAGGAATTTGCGAGCTCAGTGCTGTGCGTCCCCTGTGTCCCACCCCTGTGTCCCTGCACCCGTCCCCGAGGTCCCCAGGGACAGGGTGAAGCTGGGGCTGCTCCCAGGGAACAGCAGCTTTGTCTTACTGCCCAAAACCCGCCTGGATAACACGGAGTTATTTCGTTATTTTGTTGCTCCCACTGTGGTGGCCCAAAAAACCCCCCCAAGGGATGTGAGTGGGGAAGGAAGAGGGGCAGGGCTGGGTCCCATCAGGAATTCCCTGATTCCACATCCCTGGCTGTGGATGGACCACATGGATTTAGGGTGGCTCCGCGCATCCTGGAACGAGCCCCGCCGGGAAGCTCCTGGGATACAGCAAATGTCTCCCGACGGCCAGGGAGGGCCTGGCCACGCTTTCACAAAGTGATTTATGCTCTAATCGGTCCTGAAGCTTCATTATTCCCAGCATTAGCGTGTCTGAGCCACTGGCCTTATTTGTTAATGCACTGCAAACGGCGGCAGATGCGCTGCTCTCATCGGTGACCCCATCAGCTGATTCATCTCCTTCCATTTTCATTTCCCCGTCATTGATTTATTAATGATGTCTTACTTATCTGGGGCGCCCCTGGAGGGCCCAGCCCACAGAGAGATGCTGGAGGAGCCCTCTCCCCCTGCCCAAATATCCCGATTGTCAAACCATTTTCACTCTCACCACTCCAGAGATCAGGTGCTTTAATCATTTAGTAACTGTGGTTTGTACAGTTTGTGGGAGATTTGCCTCCTGAGATAAGAATATCCCTTTTTTCCGTGTCAGACAGGGCACCCCATCCTCCAGGGATGAATTTGGGAATCCAGGTCTCCATCCAGGAGCTCCACAGGATGCAGAGGGCAGATGTCCAGGCTGAGAAAATGGACTGGTTTTCTTGCTTTCCTCTGCTTTCTGGGCTGGTCCAGCCTGGAATAATCCCAGTAGCAGATTTTGTGGAAGAAACTCAACTCCTTTCTTACTTTGAAAATCTGGGGAGGAGTTGGACAAAACTGTGGGGAAATTATATGGATTTTCTTGGTCAGGCACATCCTTTCTACACTGCCTCTTTGACCTGGGCCATGATGGATTAATCAGAAATTATTTATTTTCTGCATCCTATTCTGAAAAACTACCCTGAAATTCTGAAAAAAATTATTCTCACACATGACTGAAGAGTGAGCCTTGAGCAGGTTATTGGTTTGCCTTTGCCTTGCAAGGGGATTTTCCTCCTCCTCTGATCCAGTGATGGATCTCCTGGAAAAGCACAAAGCAGAGGGAGTTGCAGGGACCTGGGGAAAAGCTCTGGCAGGCTCTGTCCCATGGGATATCTGTCCCAGGCTTTTGGCATCTCTCAACCTTTTGGCTCCTCACCTCTTTTTTTTTTTTTCCCCTTCTCTTGTCATCCCATTTTGATCCACCCAGAGCAAACCCTGCTCCTTCTCACTGAAAAACATCTTTCCACTGAGCAGCTCTGACCTAATGCCTTCAGGGCTCTCCAGAAACCAAATTCAGCCATGAAACACTCACACACAAACCCACTGGATCTAGGGGAGGGCACTCCAAGTTCATTCACACTCCCCCTGTGCTTTTCCTCACCAGCCCTAAAGCAGCATCTCCTGCCCCTATGATTTGCTCCTTGCTCCCACCTTTCCTGCTGGGAAATCCTGCCTGCTTCCAGCTGCTCACCTGGATCCCTGCCTTTGCTTCTGGGGATATTTGGGGCATTTATGGCATTGGTGTTGATCCCTGAGCCTCAGATGTGCCAGAGACTTCACTGCTCCCCCAATCCTCACTTTGATTCCCAGCCTGGTTAACTCCTTGGCTCATTGCACAGTATCTCAGCCTGATATTTTTTGCAGGAAAAATCAAGTTCCCTGGTTTCTTTCCCCTTTGCATCCTTCCCTCATGATGAATTTTGGGTGCTGATAAGGGACTTGCCAGCCTGGAGCCATCAGGTGTGTGTTACATTATTGGCACTGCAGACAAGCCCTTGCTGTTTTATAAATGTAAGTACCTTTCCTAATCAATAAATCAACATTCATGCTGGTTTAAATTGCCACTACAAGGTGAAGAAATTTTCTGGGTAATTCTTTTTTCTTCCTTGGTTAATTCATTTTGTCTGTGTAAAATTCAGATTTGTTGGGGGAAAGATCCTCACCTCAGCACCCCTGGATTTTCACCAGTGCCATTTCCAAACACTTGCTTGGATGCAGAGTCATAGAATCTTGGAATGGTTTGGGTTGGAAGGAACCTGAAGGAAAATCCAGTTCAAATTCCCTTTCAATATCCTCCATGTCCAGATTGGGTTGGAAATGCAAGAAAGGAAAACAAATGAACTTGAGGTTTTGTTCTCTTTCAGAAAGGAAAATATCCAGCACTCTGGTTATTAAGAATTTCAGAAATGTGCAAATCTTTCCACAAAGAAGGGACTTGGGGGAGACCAAAACCCCAATGACCTGCATGGAAAATCCCTGAGCTGCTCTGAGGGAGCCAAACCTGCTCCTGGGAGCACAAAAACACATTTATGGCCTGGCTAGGAAACTTTCCCAGCTTCTCCCTTCCCTGGAACATCCTGAAAACAGAGCACCCAAAGCACCCCGGGCTCACCTTCCCTCAGGGGGTGAAGGGCAGATTCTGCATTCCTGGAGCACCTTGCTGCATCCCACATCCCCCCTCATGGCCCCTTAGGATTGGGTAGGGATTAACCTCACACCTTTTACAATTTTCTTGCCCAAAGCCAGTTTGCAATTTTACATCATCAGCCTCTCCATCCCTCCAAAACTGGAGTCTCTTTTTGTTTCCCCTCTGTACTTTTTCTCCCACTATTTTGACTGGCTTTTTTTTCCCCCTCATTTTCCCCCACTCTCTCTCTTTTTTTCTTTCTGTTTTTTAAAAATATTTTTCCCCCAAATATATATNTCATGGCCCCTTAGGATTGGGTAGGGATTAACCTCACACCTTTTACAATTTTCTTGCCCAAAGCCAGTTTGCAATTTTACATCATCAGCCTCTCCATCCCTCCAAAACTGGAGTCTCTTTTTGTTTCCCCTCTGTACTTTTTCTCCCACTATTTTGACTGGCTTTTTTTTCCCCCTCATTTTCCCCCACTCTCTCTCTTTTTTTCTTTCTGTTTTTTAAAAATATTTTCCCCCCAAATATATATATTTATTTTATTTTATTTTATTTTATTTTATTTTATTTTATTTTATTATCTGCTTGCTCCCAGCATCCTAACCCCTCGGTGCACAGCCTTGGGAAAAGCCAGGCAGTGATGTGGTGGCTTGGGCTGCCCTCTCTTGGGCACTGCTGGATGTTGCACAGAGCAGAATACCCAGCTGGAAAAAATATAATCCACGTTTCTGGCCAGCATCTTCCTCTCTGCAGCTCCCTGCCTGCTGGAGAAGGGCAGGTTTGAAGCTCTCCCATCCCCTCCCTTCTTTCCAAGGTGGCCAGGTTCCCTGTTTTAAGGTCAGGGACCATATTGTGACTCTGATTCGGGCACATCTGTCTGCCAACTTCCTTAATGAACCTTTTCAATCTCGTTTTTGGCCCGGCAGCAGCTCTGAAATGGCCCTTGGGGGAGTAATAAAGGATTTTTTTTTCTTCTCCCCAACATTTGTGAATGTGACCTCCTGCTCCCCCCGCTGCTGGTGGCAGTGGCTGCATGCACCGGTGATAAAACACGAAATTCCCCCAAGGCAGGAGGGAGGGCAGGGCTGGATGGAGCCTGGCACGTCCTGCCACTCCTCCTTGGCAGGTCAGCTGCACAATCCCATCAGCCAGACGGAGAAAGGGCACAGCACAAGGTTATTAGCCAGCTCCTCTCTCTCCCTCTCTCTTTATTTATTTATTTTTTCATAGATAAATTGGGTTAGCATTGATCTGGCTGAGTTCTCTGCAGCCTGCTGGCTTTTCCCCCTGCAAGGATGGGGGAACCAGACCCCAGCCTGGCCTGGGACAGGGCTGATCCAGCTTTTGGGGCTGGGCCAGCTCATCTCTGGTTTTCTCTGCCAGTTATTTATCTATCTATCTATCTATCTATCTATCTATCTATCTATCTATCTATCTATCTATCTATCTATCTATTTCCTTCGAGGGGTTTGCATTTGCAGAGAAGAGGTTTGGAAGGTGTCCCTGCCCATGGCAGAGGGGTTGGAACCAGATGGTTTTTAAGGTCCCTTCCAACCCAAACCATCCTGGGATTCTCTGCTGGTAAAACAGCAGACACTGAGGATCAGCATCTTTCCTCAGGCTCTTGGAGCAAAAAAAAAACCCTCCAAAAAAAAAAAGTGATTTTTCTTTTGCTGAAGCAAAGACTTTCCAGATTCATTTCATGTGAACCCAGAACCTTCAAGAACCCTCTGGCATCTCGAGCTTGAACCTGCTGCTCCCTGCAGGAGTGCTGGATGTTTGCAGAGGTGGGAGCAGGAAAACTAGAACTGAAAGTCACATCACCTCTCTGACCTCTTTTGGGAACAGCCCTGTGGTTTCCAGGCACCCCTATCTCCGAGGGGCCAAAGGACACTCTGCTCCCTGTGCCTGTGTTGGTCACACAGGCCTGATAAAATTGCCCCTGATTGCTAATTTCTCTGCTGGGTTTTTCTCTGGGGCCCTTATCAGGATGGCAGATAAGATAATGTGAGGCTGAGAGAGTGGCTATGTCAGATAAAATAAAAAAAACCCCAAAAATACTGTGCTCTGCAAGTCCCCTCCCACATCCATGAGTTTGCTGCAGCAGCAGCCCAGATGCATTTTTCCCTTCTCCAATTATTTCACAAAGTAATGATCTGTTCCTGATGGGCACAGAAACAGAGAGCTGGGGGTGCAAACATGTTTGTTTGTGAAAATATCCACCCAAGAGCTGCTGCCTGGCTGCTGCCCAGGGGTTTGGGGCTGAGGGCACTCCTTGGCTGGCCCTGCGTGGCAGCTCTGAGCCAGCTCCCAGCACTGGGGTCAGCTCAGTGACCCTCATGGAGCAGTGACAGCACATCCTGAGCTGTGCTCATGTCACCTCTGCCACACCTGGACCTGGGGGAAGGACCTCCAGCATCTCCTGAGGCTGAAAAGCTGCGGGGATTTCTTAGCTCAGGCCTGAGACCTCCCAGCACATCCCTTTTTTTGGCTGCTTGGCTCATGGGAATGACCTGTTCTACTCCACCACGGTCCTGGACACCCTGTGCCCACTCTTGACCACCCTTTCAGTGAAGAAATTCCCCCTCACATCCAACCTAAACCTGTCCTGGTGCAGTTTGAGGCTGTTTCCTCTCCCCTGGAGCAGATCCCAAATCCCCCCGGCTGTCCCCTCCTGTCAGGGAGTTGTGCAGAGCCACAAGGTCCCCCTGAGCCTCCTTTTCTCCAGGCTGAGCCCCTTCCCAGCTCCCTCAGGAATTCTCCAGCCCCTTCCCAGCTCCCTCAGCCTCTCCTGGGCTCTGTTCCCTTTTCTGGACACTCTCCAGCCCCTCAGTGTCCTCCTTGTGAGTGACCCAAAAGTGTCCCCAGGACTGGAGGTGCCCAGCACAGGGGACAATCCCTGCCCTGCTCCCTCTGCCCAAGCTGTTCCTGATGCCAAAGATTCTCTGGAGGCCACAATCTCCAACACCTCTGCATCCAGGATAACGCTGCCAACCCAAAACACTTCCTACTGCATTTTATCCTTTCTTTTTCTTCTGCCAGAGTTGTGATTAAAAGCTCAAGAGATGATATTTTGTGTTTGGACTCAGATGTTTATTAATTCTTATCTATATTACAGTCAGTTTCTACTTAACAAATTAAATTTGGCAATATATTTTTCTTGTTACAAGGTCTTTTAAACCTAAACTGTCCAATTAAGAATTAACACTTAAATTATTTTTACTTTTAACCTAATAACTAAACATATGTGACTTGCAATGCAGAAATTTCTATTTAATTAAACAAAATTCTTCTTAGACTCATGAAGAAGGTGAAGTAGAAAGAAACCTCCACTCTAAAACTTTCATCATGTTTCATATATATTACTAAATTCCATAACCTTGAATTCTAAATTTTTCACCCTGTGATATCACACCCTTCTATTCAAACGACACAGCAGTGACTTTAGTTTAAATTTAATTTTGGAAGCCTTTTTTTTCACTGCCTCGGGTCAAAAGCAGTATTTTCTTGAGGGTCACTGCCTGTCAGCACAGAAAACCCCAAATCCCCAGTTTCCAAGGTTCCAGCATCTTCCCTCTACTCTGCAGCCCCAAGCCCAAACCCAAGCTCCTCCATCCCTGAGCGCTGCTGCCATCTAATGCCCACAGCAAAATTTTGGGACTGAGACAAGAAGAATGACCCTCCTGCTTTATGTTTGTGTGGGTAAATGATGCTCCTTCCCCAGGTACCACCCCTATGGAGAACTGGGAGCATCCCAGCAGGGATGCAGGGCAGCCTGGACCGCTTTTGTTGGTCCTTTTGGGTGAGGACAGCTGAAAATTGCAGGGAAAACATCCTCCAGCTCCCCAGAGCCAGGATTTCAGCCCTGCTGGGGCTGCTCCCCCCTGCCCTTTGTCTGCCAGGGAGGGAGAGATGATTTCTTGGATAAAATCATATCACAAAATCCTAGAATGATTTGGGTGGGAGGGATCTTAAGGAAACATCTCGTTCCAACCCCCTGCCATGGGCATGGCATGATGGGCTGGGTGGGAGATCTGTGCATGCAGAAAGGAGTTTTTTCAAGTCAGATCCTCATTAATCTCTGTATCTGAATGGTGTTTCTACCTGTGATTACTTTTAATTTATTTATTTAGTACTCATTGAAGCGCTCCATTGTGTTACTTCTACAGAAGGTTTGTTTTTTGCCATTTTTTTTAATATTCACAATCACCACTCTCCAAAATGAGTGTGAATACAAAATAAATTAAAAACCTTCTCTTGTCCTTCCCAAAGAGACCCTCAGAGTGGGGCCTACTCTCCCGAGGATCTTCCCAGGGNATTATAATTATATAATAATAACATAATATTATAAATTATATTTTTGGGATGAAGCTCATTGTGAAGGAATGGTGACCTGGAGACCCTCATCCTTTGTGAGGACAGGGCCATGCCATGGTTCTGCAGCAGAGGGAACCCTTTGAGAGGGGACAGCCGTGTCTGGATGGAGCTGTGGGGACCAAACTGTGCCACCCTGTGCCCTGGTGCTGCCCAGGGCTCCCTGGTGCCCTGTCCCCTCCCAGCAGGTGCTGGCCAAAGCCATGGCTGTGTGCAGAGGGATTAGGTAACACCAGCTCTGTGTTTGGGGTCTGAGTGCTTCTTTCAATTTGGCTTAACTCGGTGAGGAATTGACTTAAACTAGATTGATATAAGCCACTCTTAAAAGNCCTCCATCCCTGAGCGCTGCTGCCATCTAATGCCCACAGCAAAATTTTGGGACTGAGACAAGAAGAATGACCCTCCTGCTTTATGTTTGTGTGGGTAAATGATGCTCCTTCCCCAGGTACCACCCCTATGGAGAACTGGGAGCATCCCAGCAGGGATGCAGGGCAGCCTGGACCGCTTTTGTTGGTCCTTTTGGGTGAGGACAGCTGAAAATTGCAGGGAAAACATCCTCCAGCTCCCCAGAGCCAGGATTTCAGCCCTGCTGGGGCTGCTCCCCCCTGCCCTTTGTCTGCCAGGGAGGGAGAGATGATTTCTTGGATAAAATCATATCACAAAATCCTAGAATGATTTGGGTGGGAGGGATCTTAAGGAAACATCTCGTTCCAACCCCCTGCCATGGGCATGGCATGATGGGCTGGGTGGGAGATCTGTGCATGCAGAAAGGAGTTTTTTCAAGTCAGATCCTCATTAATCTCTGTATCTGAATGGTGTTTCTACCTGTGATTACTTTTAATTTATTTATTTAGTACTCATTGAAGCGCTCCATTGTGTTACTTCTACAGAAGGTTTGTTTTTTGCCATTTTTTTTAATATTCACAATCACCACTCTCCAAAATGAGTGTGAATACAAAATAAATTAAAAACCTTCTCTTGTCCTTCCCAAAGAGACCCTCAGAGTGGGGCCTACTCTCCCGAGGATCTTCCCAGGGATTTTGGTGATTTCACATTTCCATAAAGCCCTCATCTGCACCTCTGGTGGTCACAGGACATCCATCCACTGTTTCTGAAAATTCCCTTGCACTTCCTGCCAGGAAAACATTTTTTTAAAAAATTTTTGCCCATTGCTTTGGATAAGCCAAACATAAAAGGTGGTTTCCTCCAAAACTTGACGATTATATTATTATTGTATAATATTAATNCCTGGTGCCCTGTCCCCTCCCAGCAGGTGCTGGCCAAAGCCATGGCTGTGTGCAGAGGGATTAGGTAACACCAGCTCTGTGTTTGGGGTCTGAGTGCTTCTTTCAATTTGGCTTAACTCGGTGAGGAATTGACTTAAACTAGATTGATATAAGCCACTCTTAAAAGATTTAAGCCCCATCGTAAGAGGATGTGCTCATGGGTTTACACTGTATTAACCCAGGCTTTTAAATAACAGCTCCAGGCTAGGTCTATACTTGGTTTCTATACCAAATTATTGCAGCTCAGGCCTGCCTGGTGTTTTAATTGAATCAGTGAGAAATGTTCATGTGGGTTCACTTACACTGGTGGTGAATTGTCTTACAGTGGGATAGCTCTGGGAGTCATCCAGCACTCCCAAAGGTGGGAATGAGGAGGGCTGAGTGCTCAGAGGGAAGGGGGTCTGTCACCCAGGTAGTGCTTAAAGTGTTTTAATCAGCAGGGAGAAGAAAGGAACCAAAATTTCAATTAAAAAAAATTAAATTTAACCTCCTTCAGTTTTTTCCTGTGGTCAGTAGGAGGGAGGACAGAGATATCCTGATTTATGGGGCAGATGGGACACTCGGCTGGGATGGAGCAGCAGTTCCTCTTGGGAGGTGTTTCCCCACAGTTTCCAATTCTAAACACAGTGATTTTGGCTAACACTTGTTTTTTAACACTGTGCCCATGGCTGTGCCAGCACCTCATCCTGCTCACATCTCTGGCTGAGGGTGATGCTGGTCCCACACCGGGGGAAAACCGAGCTCAGCTGCAAAACCAGCAAGTTTTGGCTAATCCCTCTCCTAGCACAGTATATCCCTTGCACGAACACGCTGCTGCTCTCTAATAGTATTAATAATTCTCCCTTTATTTCTCACTCAAACACTCTTGGAAGGATCATCCAATTTAAATCACAGCTTCTCTAGTTAGCGTGTGTCACCACGAGAGGGCAATAAATCATCTAATTACAGTGATGGAGCCGCTGTCCTTTCACAAAGCCACCCATGATGAACTTAAATGGATTTTAAACATTAATATAATAGGCATTTAGTAAAGAATGGGAAGGAAAAAGAACATTTTAAACAAGCCAGCAGGTTTCCCCTGAATGTATTTGGGATGCGGGGCTTGGATTGGCCACCAAAACCATCCTGATGTGCTGGAATTAAAACCGGGGAAGGGAGCCCTGCCTCTTTGAGATGCTAATTCAGGTAAAAGCTCATTTTGAGGAGTGCAGACGTACTGACCCTAATGATTCGGAGCTATTTGGAGAGCTAATGGAGGGTTACTAATTTCAAAGCATATCAATCTCATAAAAAGTGAAAGGAGATGGTTCCTGACTCGGCTGTCCTGGGGGATGTCTGGGGGCTCCCTGGCCCCTTCCTGAGCCTGGCTCCACATGCCAGAATGCTCTGCTACATCCACTGCTGAGGCTTGGCCCTATGGAAGCCAAGGAAAAGCCACGTTATCCCCCAGGCTGATGCTGTCAGGAACTCCAATCCTGGTACTCTGACCCCAGCCACCCTAACCCAGGGGAGAATTTTTGCTGTAAAATGGTCCCACTCTTTGCTTTATCCCCCAGGGTCTTGGTGGATGTTTTGTGGCCCCAAATGTGGCCACTGGTGACCTCTTTTGGGATGTGTTTCTGTGGAGACCTTGGCTGGCTTGGCAAGGGTGGGAGATGTCACTGAATCAGACAAATCTTGTCCTGGCATTCATCAGATTCCTCAAGGTCCTCATGTTCCCAGTCTTCCCGGTTTCCACATGCCAAGAGGGCATCTACCCATGAGGCAGGAGCAGAAATCCATCAGAAACAGCCATTCAAGGGGTGTGGGAGGTTTAAGGGCTGCAATCCAAGGTGTTGTTGGCATATTTGGGTCATTTAATCTCTTTTATTTGACTTCCCATGCTTGCATGGATGAGACACTGAGCTGGTGCACCTGTGACTCTTGGAGATGGGGAGAGACCAGAGCTTTTCTGCAGGAATCCAAAAGAGACCTGGATGAACCAAGGTCAGAAATGAGCAGTTACAAGTTCTCAAAGCCCAGGGTACACTTAGGAGAGCAAAATTAAGCACACAAGTATGAAACAGAGAGGAGATGGGAAAGCAGCAGCATTGGGGTTGTGAAGGCAGAACAAATCACAGCCTAAGGCTGATGGGACAGCAAAGAAAAACTTGTTTGGGGTGTTTATTATAAAGATGCTGGGGTGATTATTATAAAGAGTGGGACCTGGCAGGAGTGGTCCTGCCTTGTGTGCTCTGTGTCCAGCTCAGGGCTTCAAACCTCGTGAGCAGCTTGCAGGGAGTCCAGAGGGAAGGAACAGAAGTGAGGCTATGAGTAGGATTTGGCTCTCCTGCTCCTTGGGGAAAGGTCAAACTGCACTCAAGGAAAAGCTGGTTTGAGTTGGAGGAGCAATGACACGATGAGAGGACCACGTGCAGCTCTGCCCTGGAGCTTCCCAGAACAGGGAGCTCCTGGGCAGGGACTGGGTCATTCAGACCTTCTCCACTTCGTGGCCACCAGGAGCAAAGCCAGACTGGTGAGAATCCTGTCAGCTCCATCCTGGTGCCAGAGACTGAACTGGGGAATGCTCCTTGTGATCCCCTCTGGAACTCTCCTGCAGCTCTGCAGTGCCTGAGCCCTGTGGATGGCCCTACACCAGGAGAAACAGCAGGGAAGCCAAGGTTAATGTGTTCACAAGACCCACAGCACAGCCAGTGCCTCAGTGCTGCAGGAAAAGGGAGAATCTGCCAGCAGGGAAAGGCTTTGGGATAGGATATTCCTGCTCTGAGTAGTCACCAGGGAACACAGGAAGCCCATGCTAAAGGTTGTTGTGAAAAATAAGGAGATGACAAGAACTGAGGGTCACCACTTCCCACAGCAAGCCCTAATGTGAAGGTTTAAGGAGCTGGAGGTTATGGGTTCATACACAGATTTCTCCACCGTGGGGGTCACCTGGCTCCTCCTGGCAGCAGTTCCCAGCCTCTTCCACTGGAATGAGCAATGGGATGGAGGAGAACGAGGCAGCTCAGGTGTGCTGTGAGTGATGGACACCCTGCTAAGGTTGTTTGCAGCAGTCCTGGGTGGATATTTCCCTGGATTTCCCCTGGACCAGCACTGGGAGGGCGTGTTCAGCCCTGAACAGAGCATGAAACAGGGGAGGAGAACGTGGAGACACAGAGCCCAGCCAAGTTCTGCACTGATTTTCATAACTAATAAAAATCCGGTATGAATATGAGATTGAAAGGCCTCAAAGCTGATTAAATCTGTTTGATATTTGTGGGTTTCCTCCCCCTCCCTCCCCTTTGTTAAAGGACAGTCTCCTCCTTCAAAGTGAGTGATGGTCTAAAGTCGTAATGCCGATTATTGCTGAGATTCTCACACAAATGCGGTGGGGAGAAGGGGGGAAGAATAAAAATCCCTGTAGGGTAGTTTAAAGTCGGCGTGAGTAGTGTGTAATCTACCCAACAGGATTGATCCAGGTCAGGCATTAAAGGCTAAAATGGATTAAACAAAAGACATTCCCCTTGTAACAAGAAGGAAAAACTTCAAAGGTGGGATTTGTTCTTGTTATGACAAAGGAAGTGGATTTACCAAGTGCCTGGGGGCACACACCCCTCCGTGGCTTTCAATTTGCTCGAGTTGCTCTGAAGAAACAGGACAAAATGCTCTGAAGGAACAGGACAAAATGCTCTGAAGGAACAGGACAAAATGCGTGGGGGTTTTTGCCGTGTGCCTCGATGCTGCTGGGGTTAAGAGGATCGGCTTGGCATCGCTTTTTCTTAGTTTGTTTTGTTCCCTCTTTAGGGGGAAAAAGAAAAAAAATAAAAAGGAAGGAAAAAAAAAGAAAGGGCGGGGTGGGAACAACAAAATGGGGAGAAAGGGAGGGTTGGTGGTTGGGTTGTGGGGACAGGTGGGACAAGTGTAGGCAGGGATGGGAAATGGGAGTTTCAAAGCAAAGAAGGACCAGGTTGTTCCAGACAGGGGTGAAGGGCTGGAAAAGGGGCTGGTCCTGTTTTAAAAACCACAGAGATGCCTTTTCCCTCCTGCTCCTCATGGTCACACCATGGCCAAGGTAAGTGCTGATTGTCCCTGACCAGTGGAAATCCAGCTCTGCATGGACCACAAGGGAGGGGTCCAACAAATCTCACCAGGCCAACAAATCTCACCAGGTCTCCAGGTGAGCCTTACAGCCACTTGTTTTTACAAGATTTGCACCCTGCCAGGAGGAAAGGGGGATTATTCTTTTCTTTCTTGTTCTTGAACCCTCTCCAGGGCGAAGCTAATTCTCCCCCCTGGCTGGGAAAAGGCACCGTGGCAGTAGGCATGGTGACAGCAGGGCATGGTGACAGCAGGGCACGGTGGCAACCAGTCCTGGCTGCAGGGAATCCTTCTGCCTTCCCTCCATCTTCCCCAGGTCCTGTCAGGGACACACTGTGACACCAAACACCTGCAGGATTCAGTGAGGAAGCCCACAGCACTCCAAACCTTTCCTAACATGATTCCACAAAGCCTGAAATGCTCCTTGGTGTCTGTGCATCCCAGTCTGGAGCATCTCAAGCTGGGCTGTTGGGTGATCCTGCAAAAGTGCTGGATGGTGGGAACCTGGTGGCTTCCATGTTGTTTGGTACCTCTAACTGCTTGAATTCAAGCTACAGCTTCTTTGGAACCAAAGCTGTGTCATTTTGGGCTATTCTTGAAGGGAACAAGCCCCATGGTCTAATCTGTATGATCACAGTCAGGGGAGGTTGAGTGTGTCTCTGTGCCCGTGTGAGTGTACAAGTTTTCTGTACTAAAGCCAGGTTAATTCTGTTGGGAAGTGGATCCTTGCTCTGGTGCAGCACAGGGTTGCTGTATTTCTGTCTAATTACCCAGGTAATGCAATTAGAAAATCAGGTCTAAGCTGACATCAAGAGGAGAGGTCCCCAGGTTTGCACAGCAACAGGACTAGGGTGATTAAATGTGCCACACTCAATTATTGACATGTGAAAGCGTCCTTGGGAAACTCCATCTCCACCCAATTCTCTGCGATAACCAAAGATCTGAGCTGAACTCACTGCTCTGTGGACAGAGAAGGATTTTATGGGGGCCTGGAGTGACAGGACAAGAGCGGAATGGATTCAGACTGGCACAGGGCAGGGTTAGGTGGGATACTGGGAAGAAATTCTTCCCTGTGAGGGTGGGGAGGCTCTGGCACAGGATGCCCAGAGAAGCTGTGGCTGCCCCATCCCTGGAATTGTCCAAGGATGGGGCTTGGAGCAAGCTGGGATAGTGGAAGGTGTCCCTGCCATGGCAGGGAGGTGGGAATGAAATGGGCTTTAAGGCCCAACCCAAACTATTCTGGGATTCTGTGAACATGAGCTCCTTCTCCCACAGTGACTCATCCCTTCAGGGCCTTCTGCCTGGGCTCAGCATCTTCCCCAGGAGACCTTCCCAGGCAGAGGGTGTGAGGAACAGGGGTCACCTCCAGCTGGGAAGGACACTGAGGACAGATGGGGATAAACAGCAAATAAAGGTGCCCACAATTACCATGGAGCCCCTTTCCCTTTTCTGCAGCACAGTTATTTCCACAGAGCATGACCAAATCCCTTTAAACACAAGAGTGAATGGCTCCTGCTGAGGTGAGGACAGGTGATGGAGCTTTGGATCTCCTCACCTCAGGAACCCAGGCAGGTCCAAAGGACAACTCCTGGCTGGAAGCAGTGGCCTGGCAGAGCAGTGGAGGTGAAGAAAAGATGTGAAGGCACCACTCCATGTTAACTCCTGACCTCCAGCAGCAGCTGGAGAGGGTGGCTGCTCCTGTCTTTCTCTGGCACTGCCACCTGGGCAGCTTTGGCATAATGCACTTGTATTTAACCCTGTCTGTGCCAAGCTTCAATGACAGAATCATTGAATTCTATTGGAAGGAGTTGTGGACTGATTCCTGCTGTGATTTGCCCAGCTCCATGGCTCTCATCTCTTTCTAGCAGGTTCTGGAAGTATTTCATCCTGCCCCTATATCCCCTGAGCTGGGCTGGGGGTGCCAGCTCCCTATGCTGGCTGGATGGACAGACAGGGACATGGAGTGGTCTCTCTGCCAGGCCTGTGACTGCACAAAAATGTCCCACAAATCCTGCTTGTCCAGAGAGCTGAGCTGGTCCAGGTCAGTCCATGCCTCAGTTTCCCCCCTCTAAAGCAGGGGTGCTGCCACACACTCCTTTCTGCCTCCTCCAAGCAGAGGACAAGACACCTTACAGCCATTAACATCCTCCCACATCACCTCTCTGCAATTCTTCATACTTTGGGGTCTTATTAGGGGACTCAGTTTTATATTGAGGTCCTGGAAGTCTTTTCACACCAAATCACAGAATCTCTTGTGTTAGAAAAGGCCTCCAATATTGTCCAGTCCAACCTCTGACTGATCACCACCTTGCCAACCACACCAGAGCACTGAGTGCCATGTCCAGCCTTTTCTGGAACACTTCCAGGGATGGTGACTCCTGGCCAGCCCACTCCAATGCCTGACAACCCTTCCCTGATGAAATTCCTCCTGATGTCCAACCTGAACTTTCCCTGGTGCAGCTTGGGGCCGTTTGCTCTCATTCTGCCACTGGTTCCCTGGGAGCAGATCCTGACTCCACCAGGCTGTACACTCCTGCCAGGGGTTGTGGAGAACAGAAAGGTCCCCCTGAGCCTCCTTTTCTCCAGGCTGAGCCCCTTTCCCAGCTCCCTCAGCTGCTCCTCAGGGTCCTTCCTCTCCAGTTTTGCATCTCATGGCAGGGCAATGGGCATGGGGCCAATCCCATCAGCCCCAAACGTATTCCAGGTGGTCTCTCCTCACTCCAGGCTTTGAAAATCCCCTTTACCAAAGCCACCCCATTGCACAACCCCTTTCTTTCCATTATCTCAGCACCCACCAATGCACTGGGGCCACCACACATCATCCCAGCAGGGCTGGCAACTCCTGCATCCTCTGCAGCTCTCCCACCTCCTGCTCCTTTGCAGGATTCTTGGAAATCCTGCTGGGTTTTGTTTGGGTTTTTGCAAACACCACCTTGCCTGGGTTTTCTTGTTCTCCTCCCTATTTTCCACTTCCTTGGAAGGGGTTTGGGTGTCCCACGAGCTTGGCACACTCTGAAAAGGACAAGGGTGAGCTTTCAGCCTCCATAAGTGAGCTTTCAGCCTCCACAGGTGAGCTTTCTGTGCTGGGATCAGCAAGGAGCCCTCACACATGGGGAAAATGTTCTCCTGATTACGCTCTGCCACCACCAAAGCTCTTGTTGGCACCGGGTACTCGGAGCAGCCAGCTTGAAAAAGGGGGGAAAAACCACAAAAACAAAAACCCAGCAAAGAGTAGGGTGAGACAGTGGGGGAAGACAAGAGGTGGTGCTAAAAGAGCAGCAAGACAGGGATGCTGGGCTCCACGGGGCAGAGGATGAGGGAATAATTCCCCATATGCCATCTGTAAAAACCCATTTGGGCTGTTTTTATAGGAAGCGAGGTGGTAAAAACTACATTTGCTAGCAAATAATTTAAATATTGCCAGTCACGTCACATTGTGGTTGTTTGGAAATAATTATATCCATATCACAGACGGTAAATAATAGATGTGCTTTCACTAACATTTTATTCATGTTCTGTTTTAATATGGCAAACTTAGAAGTAATTTAATCTCCCAGTAAATTGAACTGGTAGGGGGTTCTTCACACAGAAGATTGCAAGTTATTAATTCCAGGCAGTCTTCATCTTGTACAATTAGTCACTGTTTGCAGCTGGAAATGTTTTATTAATTTTCCATAGCAGTTGATTTTCCACAGTTTTCTCAGTTTAAATTAAGCAGTAAGAGCCGCTGTTTCTTCTTAAATAAATTTCCTTTCCACAAAAATACATGCCTCTGGCTATGTCAATTTTCCCGTTTGATTAAAGTGCCAGCAGGCAATTAATAACTTAATGCATTTTAAAGTACTTTTGGAAAAGTAATTTGAATAGCCAAACTTGTATATTTGAATTGATTGTTGCAGAAGATTTAACACACATTCTTAAATCACAGAACCTTGTAAAGGACAAATGAAGAGTTGCAGAAGAAGCAGCCACCATCCAATGCTGTCTCCTAAAAGCAGAGGGGTCTCCTAAGGCTCCTTCTCTTCTGGGGTTGTCACCCAGACTGTGGTCCTGGAAGAGACAACCAGACTGGGGCCTGGTTCATTGGAGGCTTGCAAGAGAAGGGATTTGCTGCTTAGGCTGAGCTCAGTGGGGAGGAGGTCCTTGGGAAGCCCTGGAAAGAACCTGCTCTGGTAAATAATGTCCTTTCTCCATCACATGGGTTGGGACGTTCCCAGCCCCAATGGAGGCTCCCACTGGCAGCAGGGATCTGCTCTCAGCTGGGTCCTTAGGGTGATTCAGACCTAATTTCATTGCACATCCATCACAGAATCATAGAATTGTTCCAGCTGGAAGGGACCTTCAATATCACCTGATTCCAACCACTTCCATATGGAGGGACACCTTCTACTATCCCAGGTTGCTCCAAGCCCATCCAACCTGGCCTGGAATTCACTTTGAAGGATGGGGCAACCACAGCTTCTCTGGACAACCTGTGAATTTTCTTTCCAATATCCCATCTAAACCTACTCCCTTTTAGTTTGAAGCCATTCCCCCCTTGTCTTGTCACTTCATGCTCTTGAAAAAGTCCCTCTCCATCTCTCTTGAAGGCTCTCTTCAGGCACTGGAAGGCTGCAAGGTCCCACCAAAGCCTTCTCCTTTCCAGGCTGAGAATTCCCAATTCCACCAGTCTTTAGCCATCAAGAATTTCACCATAACCAATCTAAACCTGCCTTCTGCCAATTTAAAACCATTCCCCCTTGTCCTCTCCCTTTCTGCTCGTGTAAAAAGTCACTCTCCATGTTCATCTCCACACTCATGGTTATACCCATGCCCTTCCCCTCATCTATCCAGGGTCAGGCTCAGCAGGAGCAGCTCAGCACAAGCCCCTCCTGTGATTCCAACCTTTCCCTCTCACGAAACAGGGACCTCAAAAGGCCCCCTCACCCATGCCTGGCTCTCAGGTGGGCTCAGCAGCTTCCAGACTAGAGAGATGTTTGTCTCACAGGCTCCTGAGACCCCAGCGCATCCCCTGGGCACCCACCCAGGCTCTGCTGCCCTTCCAGTGACTCTGTCAGGCTGTTCCTCCTGCTGGATGTGTTTTCCTGGTGTCTTGGGGTGACTTTATGATGCTTGTATCCCCAATGGTCTGTTCTGTTGGTGTTGAATATTGAGTTCTGCAGCTTTAAGCCTGGTTCCAGGAGTGAAGGGGGAGAGCAGAGGTGCAGAGTTTGTTATCACAGACTGCCCTTGCTGCCCCACATCCTTCCCACAGACTGTGCTGTCTGCAGTGGACAGCAGCAGAGAGCTCTCCTTTGCTTTTGGTTGGTATTTCTGGCTAGCTGAGACAGAGAAGCTCCCTGGACTGTGTTTTTTTTCCTTCTCTTGTAATTGTTTGAACCTGCTCTGGACTGAAAACCCAGGTGAGCACAGAGCTCACAGCTGTGGCCCACGTGGGCTGTGACATTTCCCAACTCTGGAGGGACTGAGAACAGCCTGAGTGAGCTGGGCTGCAACCCATGGAAGGGATGTTCTGGATTTGTCATCTCTTCGGAGCACTGAGAGGTTTTGCTGTTTAGTATTGTTTAGTATTGGGGAGTGCTTTGCCTGTTAAATAAACAGTTTTATTTCCACTTCTCTCCGAGGAAATATTTTTCCCTGAACCAGCTGGGGGAGGGACTGCTTGAATCTGTTTCCTAGAGGGACCCCATTCAGAGGTTTCCTCCCAAATTTGCCCTAAACCAGGACACTGGGAAGCTGTGTGCTGAGGTCAGGGCGGGCAGAGCAGGGTGTTTCTCCTCTCACACCTGACACCCTGATCCAGCAAAGCCCTTAAGAGCCCTCATAAATACAAGCAGATAAACACCCCCTTGGAGCTGGTGGCATTATTCCTCTGCTTGCCTTAAAGCAGGCGCTTAAGGACTTTGTTGGATTGGATTTGAAATGCTTTAGCCCTCGTCTTTATCTGCCTTAAAATCAATCTTGGAATAAGGGCTGTCTTGTATTTGTCATTCCTTCCAAGAAACAGCAATGCCATCAATGTTTTCTCCTTTTTGCAGAAGTTGAGGAATGCTGTGGCATTGCCTGGCTGCGAGGAGCTGAGGGCACCACGAGAGACAACTGTGAATTTCATCTGGTGCATCCACAAACTGGGAAGAAATTATTTTTCTTGATGCTGAGCTGACTTTTCTGACTATGTCAGTGCAGACCTGGAGCCAAGTGTGGG
>VXBI01009662.1:1024743-1044089 GCA_013397375.1 Toxostoma redivivum
GACCTGGAGCCAAGTGTGGGGTGGCAGGAGGGGAAGGGGTGGCTGATTCATGCTGTGGCTATCAGCATTTCACACATCTGAGAGCACGACGTGCCCCAGCTGAGAACTTCAATTCACTTAGTGCCAGATGAAATGGCAGCTGTGTTGGATTGATAAAAAATAATAATCGTGATGAAATAATAAGATTAATGCCAGCTAGTGCTGTTTAACCAAAAGGTCATTTTGACAGAGGTAACTTTTATCAGGAAGCATCAAAATATCAGATTCATTTTTTATTTTCTTTTGAGGAGAGGGCACTAAGAAGACAAAGCAGGGATGTTGAACGTGCCAGGATTTTCCTGGGCTGTGGCATTTTGCTGGAAGCAGCTCCCAGTCTGCAAAGAGCAGTTTCTCAGCTCCAGAGACATGGTGGCCAAAGCTCTGTCATGACCAGCACCAGGCTCTGTGTCCCAGCTGAGAAACTCACTCTCAAACCATGTTCCTTTGGGTGAACTCTAAGGGGTTTTAGTTTCCTCTCATTTTCTGAAACCGTGGGGTAGTTTCTGATTTCTGCACTAAAAAACTTTCTTCCTTCTTGTCTGGAAAACCCAATTCAGCATCACTCCAGCTCCCACCTGCCCCTGGTGGTCTGTCTGGTCCCCGTGGGCAGCCTTGGCTCTCCAGGGACTGCTCAGGTTATGCCAGCACTGACAGCTCTGCCTTTCCTCCCTGAACTGGCTCAGTGCCCATCCTATGGATGCTGGGGCTAAAACACATACAAATTAAAAAGAAAAAGAAGGTTGTAAAGCTCTGCTGCTTGCCTGGGGCTGTGGCAGAAGAAGAAAAGTTGATTGGGATAAGTCTTTCATTGTGTGTCTCCCTTCTGCTGGTGGCTTTGCTGGATCTCCACCTCTCTGCTTCCCCTCCAAGCTACAACCCTGGATCTGCCCAGTGAGTCTCATGTTGCTCCTGGAGGAGGGGCCCTGCTGCCAGGGACTCTGGGCTCTCCATCTGTCCTTGCTGCACCATGGGCTGTGCCTTTCCCCTCCTCTGAAGGCCAGGGTGGTGTCCCTGAACCTCACTGCCATGGGCACTGTGTCCAGGGATGTCACCACTGGCTTCCCCACTCCATGAACAACCTGATGGGTTGAAGGTGTCCCTGCCATGGCAGGAGGGCTGCTCTGGATGATCTCTGAAGGTCCTTTCCAACCTAAACCTTCCTGTGATCCTGTGATTCCACGACAGCTTGCCCCAGCCATGCTCTGTCAGCCTCAGGCTCCACGTTTTTGGAAGTTCCTTGGCACCCCAGGAGCAGAGCTGGGGGACTGTCCCCTCCTTTCCTGCTCCACCTGCCACCTCCCTGCTGCTCAGGGTGGTTTGTATCCTTCTGGGTGTGCACCCTCCAGCAGAGCCCAGTTAAAACCAGTGTGCCCCAGTACAGTGAGCGAGCAGCAGAACTGCTTTATTTTTACCTTTGGAAGCAAGAGGTGTTTTCCAGCAAAAGCCAAAAGTGGGTTTTCCCCTGGATTTGGCTGCTGAAGTGTGGGACTGTGCCGTTTCCATCCCAGGAGCTGCTCTCCCACCACTCCCAGATCAAATGCAAACAGGAGCTGTGGGAGGCCAGCCCGTCTCTAACTGCGTGAATCCATCTGAAGGCAAGAGACAAAATCCCCAAATCTCAAAATAATGAAAACAAAGATATCCAAGTAATAAAGTCTGTGAGAAGCACAAAGACAACATAACTCAGATCTCAGCTGGCTCAAAGAAAGTGTCCATTAACAAGGGATTAGCAGGAGGGAAGTACACAACCAGTCAATAGGAAGTGAAAACACACCACACAGTCACCTAATATCACAGCCCAGTGCAGGGTTAGGATGAAGGATGTGCTGGTGAAGTCAGAATAACAGCTACTCCAGAAATCTATCACATAAGAAAAAATAAGTGCAGCCAACCCTGCCTTTGCTGTGGAGCCTGGTTCTTAAGAAACCTTGAAAAAATAGAGATTTTGCTTGTCTTGGGGCTATCTCCTCACAGATTTGGACTTTTGGGGTGCCTTCTTCACACAAATAGGAATAAAAAACCAGTGAGATTGATTATGTTCTCCCCACTGCTTTTCAGCTAGTCTGAAAGGGTCCCAAACTCTTCCTTCCTGAAATTGCATTGTAATCACTTGTTTGAAAGGCACTGGCAGCTTGTGGAGTATTTCTTCAAAAGCAGGGCAGGAGCAAGTGCTGTGTAATTAGATATGCAGAGAGCGTAGCGTGTGTGGGTGATACATTCATTTGGAGTAATTCACACACTTGCACTTCCATCGTTATTTAGAGATTAAACCAGTTCAGCTCCTCAGTGCTCACGTCTGCCCAACACCCCCGTGGACTGCAGGCACTGGGGTCCCTCCTGAAGCCACAAAATATTAAACCCCATCCCAAAACGCTGCTGTGACACGAGTGTTCACATGCAAAGCCTTATTTTAGTAACTCCCAGTTTTAGCTGCTGTGTGCCAGGAGGATGGGGGAGAGGCTGGGTGGTTCCCAACACCTCTCCATGGTGATTCACAGCCCCCTGGGGGGGTCAGCCCAGCTGCATCAGAAACAGGGCCAGCTTCTAAATAGGGGCTTAATCTGAGTTAAAATTAAATGGGCTTAATCTGGTCTTAATCTGAAATAATACCTCCGGTGTTCTGGATGGACGGGCAGAGGGACCAGCCCGTCCTTCAGGAGCCCTGGGCAGGGCTGCCAGGCAGGCTGGCTGGGACAGCAGCACCCTGCTGCCTCCTGGAATCACCTCCGGGTCTCTGTGCTGATCACACCCTCATCCTGACCACCCTCCTGAGTGCAAGACGGAAATTTGTTGGATTTGCAGGTTTGTGAACAGCCAGTGGAGCTCCTAAAGCAGTGCAGGAGCTGTTGTGGGTGGCACAGAGCACCTGGGTGTGGCACATGCTGCCAGAGTCCCCCCAAGGCAGTGGTCATAGGGAGATGAAGCCCTGAGATAAAGGCTGTGGGTTAGCTGCCCCATCCTGCTGCATCGGGTGGAACCTTTCACCTGAGCCCGGGAGGAGAGGGAAATGCAGTGGGCACACCAGGGAGGGTGAGAAGGAAGTGTGGCAGACCTCAGGGACAGGGACACTGGCAGCCCAAGGGCAGCAGGACCTCGGTGGGGCTCAGCCCAGCACCAGGATCAGACACCTGCACTTCACACATGAGCAGAAGCAGCAGAAGGTTGTTTCAGGAGCAGATGAGAGGCTCTCCCACCACCAAAGTCCATACATTCACAGGAGATCTCGAGCTGGAAGGGGTCCACAAGGATCATGAGTTGACTCCTGGCCCTACACAGACACCCCAACAATCCCACCTTGTCCCTGAGAGCACCATTCAAACACTCCTGGAGCTCTGGCAGCCTTGGGGCTGTGCCCATTCCCTGGGGAGCCTGGGCAGTGCCCAGCACCCTCTGGGGGATGAATCTTTCCTGATATCCAACCTAAACCTCCTCTGGCTCAGCCTGATATCATTCCCATGGCCAAAACCCAGTGAAAGCAAAAGGGGAGCTTTAACTTCCTTATTGGAGCCAACGTGCAGCTGAGCCCTTATCCACCCCAAAACCATCTCAGCACCCATCAGAGGCACCAGCAGCAGCTCAAGACCTTTCCCAGCCCTTCCAGCATCCCCCAGAGAGGGCAGGGAATGCACCCAAAGCCTTGCATGCCTTGCCAGAGGACCTGGGCACCTCCAGCTCAGAGGTTGCTGCTCCTTGGGTTTGCAAACTTAAAGCAAAAGTGTTTTTCAGGACGTGTGCCCTGAATCCTGTTCCAGCCTGATGGATTTAGGTGAGCATTGCTTCGAGTGGCATCATCTGACATCAGCTGGCACCTCTGGCAGCAACTCCTGGGTTGGGGGAGAAGTTTTACAGCTTTGCTTTGCTTTTTGCCTGGCAATTGGCATGCAAACACCCGCTCCCCAGAAAATAATATACATTGTCCCGAGGATTTATGTGTTACCAGCTGCAATTTATGAGATTCTGCAAACTCTGCTGGTAGCTTTGTATACTGGAGGTTTCATTTTAGAGTCATCAGCCACAGATTATGACTGCAAGGGGTGCCTGTCTTTAATCTCATTTTTGAAGGAATAAATGTTATTAGTTTTGATGAATTAATGGTATTTAGGTGTGCAAGGTTAGCATGAATTAATGTCCACCTATTTCTGTTGTGTGGCTGACTATTGTAAAAGGACTCTGGTAAGCAATCTTTACACGGTCTCTTTTTTTCTTCCCCTTCATTCTTTTCTAATGCTCTTTTAGGAGCTTAAAAATAATGTTTGAGATTTCTTTTTTTCCTCTTTCTTTTTAAGTAAAAAGAAATATTGAAGATTTTCCCCTGGGTAGAGCTGACATTAACTTAGCCACTGCTGAGTCACAGAAGGCTAACAAGCATTTGGGAGCCCAACCAAAAAGCTCTGATTTATGGATGCTGCAGGTGGAGGAATAATTCATGGTGTAGCTCAGCTTTCTGGGGAAGTCTGGCATTGCTGAGGATTGTGGATTTAGTGGCTGATGGAAGAGCACCAGGAGAGGAGCTGCAGGGAACTTGCCACCTCCAAGGTGGGTCACAGGAGTGCAGGGCCACTGGGATCTGCTGCCACTGGAGACAGGGACCACAATCCCTTTTTATGAGCTGTTCAGCTTCTGCTTAAACCATTTTGTTTTAATTTTACCTCAGAATCACTGAGTCACAGAATGGTGAGGGTTGGAAGGAACCCTAGAAACCATCCCATCCCAACCCCCTGCCATGGGCAGGGACACTTTCCCCTATCCCAGGTTGCTCCAAACCCCATCCAACCTGGCCTGGAACATTTCCAGGGATGGGGCAGCCACAGCTTTTTTGGGCACCCTGTGCCAAGACCTCTCCACCTTCACCCTCAGGCAAGAATTTTTTCTGTATATCTAATCTAAATTTCCCTTTTCAGTTTAAACTCATTACATTCTTCTTAAACTTCTATGTTTTCCTCTATCAGAATCCACCAGCTCTGATAATTACAAAACCTCATTTCCCATGACTGATTCATGATCATTGTAACCGGGCTTGTTTGGGGTCCATTCTCCATCAAGGTAAGTGTGCTGCTTCTACTTGTTTGAGATGATTCTCCAGGACAACATCACTTTTATGGTGGGGGCAAAAAAATCAGTACAAACGTTCCATATTTCATGTCCAAATGGTTGTGACAGGTCATGTTTTGGATTTCTCTGTGTGGGCTGAGGAGGTTTAACTCTGAAATGGCTGCACAATGTCTTGAAGGTCCTCACTGCCACTCCATCCCTCAAAAGTAAGCACAGACAGATATATCTGGCTCTTTCTTTGCCCACCCTGCAGAGACCTTGGCAGGGGCATTTCACAAGGTTACTGGGGAAAGATTAGACTGGTCTAAGAAGTTTTTGCCTCTCAGAAGGGGGCTCAGCACAGAGGTTTGTGGTGGCAGCTTTGTACTTGTGAGTGCAAACAGCCTTTCTGAAAACAGGCAGCAATATTCACTTCCAAACCTTGAGGAATGATTCTACCAGAAAAAATAATTTTCTGGCGTAAAATAAGCCTAAAATTGGGTTCTGAATAGATGTGCCATGAACACCTAGACCAGATATTTATTTATAGAACCCTGGCAAATGTGCAAGGAAGGTTGGAGAGGTTTGGAACAACCTGGTCTAGTGGAAGTTGTCCCTGCCCATGGCAGGGGATTGGAATAAGATGAGTTTTAAGGTCCCTTCCAACCCAAATAATTCTGTAATTCAATTATTGTCAACAACCTAGGGACTGAGAATATTGAACATTAAAAAACCTGAGATTTCTCTGCCTTCCCTTGGGCTCATCAACCGGGGACTTGCTCTGTTAAAAGATAATAAGATCTAAGATCTGGCACTGTTATGTGGATGAAAGGAACCTTTAACTAAGGATTTTTTTCTTTTCCTAAGGAGGAGTCTCCAAGAACAGGCAGGGAATGCCTGTGCTGCTGAAAGGATCCAGGTTCTACTGTGCATTTACAAAATGCTGTGTTATCTGGTGACAGCTACAGAGCCTTCCCCAAAATTAGGTTTGCTACAGTGCATTTGCTGAAAAAAATTGAACACAAAAGATCTGAACCTCTTTACAAGGGAAGCACCTGTAGTATGTGATAGGCTTCTTTCTCCCATATAGGTATATTTAGGAATAACAAAAAAGTCTGTGTAAAACTGCCTTGAGCTGTTCTTTAAGTTAATTATCACTTCTTTTGGTACTATGAATGGCTGTTCAATGACACTGTCAGCGAGTGGAATGAACCAAATTACTTTAATTATGGAGTAATTGCACAGAGTGATGGTAATTAAATCTTGATCAGTTTAAGTGAGTGAATTAATTGCTCCAACTTGGAATGCACACCGCAGCAAGAGGAGTTGTTTTGTAGTTTAATTAACACCAACCACTAAATTCTTATCATATCTAAAATGCAGACAATTAATGAGTTTGATTCTGTTCTCACCTTAATAGGAACTAGGACAGAATGCATGCTGAGAAAGGTAGTTGTGGTAGCAAAATGACAGAAAACTTAATATTCCTGTCAGTGGTGGAGATACATTAGCTATACTCTCTGCTTTGCCTTGCAGTGAAATGTGCAAATAGAAATATTTCCATATAATTAGCTCCTGCCCCCATTTTGTTTCAATACTCAGTGATCTGACGAACAGGAGTCATTGCCAAATTTGTTCATGTTTTCAACTTCAGCTGCCTGTGTTTCCAGGTGATTTTTAGCCTCTTCTCTCTGTGCTGTCCAGCATGCTGTTCCCAGCCTGGATAAATGAGCTGCCATAATTTTGGGTGTGTGATGGTCACACAGGCCACTCCTTAATGCAATGTCCACCTTCTGCCTCACCTGACAGCCTCCCAAAAGTGACTCCTCTCATGGGAAGGTCTTTGCTTCTCTTCTTTTCACTCCTGCCATGATAACATCTTCCTGAGGGGTCAGGGGACATAGAGGTTGTGGTGTTGACTTGTTGACAAAAGGGAGGAAAGCTGCAAATGCAACCCACAGGTGCTTGCCATGCTGGTGACACTGCTTAAGGGACACTTAAATATAAAGAAGGGAGTTCCCAGCACATGATGTGTTTATGGGTTCAGAGTATTAATTTTTAGCTTAATCATGGAATTTAGAAGAGGGAGAAAACTCCCTGGACTGATACCAAATGAGGAATTTGGCTTAGAGGTGTTTTTAAATAGTAAAATATCTGTCCTGAACACCTGCCTGGGGCAGACAGCCAGCTCCATCTTTCACCAGCAGCGTGAGGAGGTGATGATTGACTCTGCAGAGAAGCTGGTGGAGGTGTGACCCTGAGCTGGAGCTGCCATCCATGAGGTCACACCCACCACCATCCCACCAGGACACTGATGGCCACTGGCCAGCATCCTGGAGGGCAGTGGCCACAGTGGGAATGCCATGGCTTCGGTGGCACCGTGCTCCTAGAGGTGTCAAGTATTTAATTGGAATCTGCACCCCTGAAGTCTCTGAATTTGACCAAACACAGTAAATTTTCCAACACAGCAAAGCACTCGGTGCTGTGACCAGGGACACTGCCCAGCTGGCAGTGCCACAGCAGCTGCCTCTTCATTAGCTCTGATTTCTGCTTCCTCTTTAATTGCTGCTCAGAGCCAGCACTGTCATGGATCTGCAACGCTCCTCTGCCCAAGGCCAGCTCTTGATCAAATTTTCCACATCTCATCCCGACCTTGGTCACATTCCCTGACTCCTTCCACATCCCCACTCGGCTCCATGGCTTGGACACAGGCACAGCCACAGGAGGTAATTCCCTGCTGAGTGATATCTCCTCTGATTTGAATTGCTGTCAGTGGCAAAACACAATCTTTTGGAAGAGAAAGAAAGAACCTGCTGAATTAGAGGTATTTCTCCATCCATTTGCAAGGTTTCATGGAGTTAATTTGAATGCATGGCTCCTGTGGCTGCCATGACAAAATCAGAGCCTCAGAGATGGCCAAGGAATTCCCATTTGTAGGGATTTTTGATCCCCTGAGGCATGCTCAGCTTCTACTGAGGACTCCAGCCACATAAAGGGTTTAGATAGCAGCTCCCTCCTCCTCCAACACCATCAGACCCACAAACTAATTTCCATTTATTTCAAAGCATTTTCCTACTGTTTTCCCAAAATAATGTGGCAGCACAATGTCTGGGGCTCACTACCCAGCATCCTAGATTTTCTTTTTAACTTTTTTCTCACTTTTTTCTTAGGTGACTTTCCTTGTGGACTGGTACACAGTGTTTGCCTGGGTTATGTCCTGAAGATATTTGAAGGCAAAAGGGTTTTTTCATTCTGAAAACTGAGTGAAAGGCCCTGGGCTAGTTGGCCAAAGGACTTGCAGGAGCTTGAGGCTGCTGTGCTGAAAGCAGCATCACAACTGATGTCCATACCAGGAAGGGCTGCCTAAACTGTGTGACAGGGTGGGAAATGCCAAACCACAGAGGCACAGCATTCCAGGATGGTTTGGGTTAGAAGGGACCTTAAAACTCATTCAGTTCCATCCCCTGCTGTGGACAGGGACACCTTCCACTATCCCAGGTTGTTCCAAGCCCCATCCAGCCTGGTCTGGAACACTGCCAGGGATGGGGCAATCACTTTGTTTCATATTCCCTCAAAGGGCAGGAAAACCAAATTTTGGCACTTACTCTGATCTATCCACCCCCTTCTCCACTCTTTCCTCCCTAGCTTTTACACAGCAGATTTAAGCTCTGAATGAAGGAGGCTTTGCCTTCATCCCCTTTGGGATCTTCATTCCACTTTGCCTTTCCCCACAAAGCACCCCCTTCATTTTGGCACTGCAGGAGAGCCCACACAGACCCTGTGCCACCCACCAGCCACCTTTGGGCACCTGCCTGAAGGACCAATCACAACGTTTGCCTGTGGAAAGAAAGGGAAGGAAAGGAATTGCTTGTTCTTACAATAGGGAGGGTCTGGACCCACTTGGACCTGAATTCCTTCCAGCTGCCCATCCCTGTGGCTTCTCTGCTACACCTCCTGGATGGTGCCAATCCTCTCCAATGCCACTGAGATGACCAGGGGTGACTTGCAGTGATGCTGGGAAGGTTTGAACATCCTCCAGTCCCTGTCCCCTCAGCAATCCACCCTGGCTACCAGGAACGGCGTGGAAATTCTGCTAATCCCATGCAGCCATGGAGAGCTTTTCCCCCATTTGCTGGATGTACGAAATCCATATGTCATCAATCTCTTTCTGGTGGCTGGAGCCTGCTCATGAAGCTTAAATCTCTGGCATGTGGCTGGGAGCACGAGGGCCAAGTCCTGGTGCCTGCCAGCACAAGCTTCCACCTCCCACTTCTCCTGCTGCCCTCTCATCTCCCTCCCCTGGCAGCCAGCACCCCCTGCACCGACTCTTGGACCCATTTTAGGGGAACCAAATGGTTCCTGTGTAAGGCTGGTGGTAGAGCAGCCCAGATGTGCTGTTGGAGCAAGGAGGAGGCAGAGCTGGCTGCGTGGTTTCCCCTGGGAGGGCATCACCAGTGCTCCAAAATCTGCTTCCCAAACCACCTGCCAGCCCTCAGGCTGCCAAAAAAGCAATAAATGAAGAGCAGCAGGGTCAGCTGCCTGGCCTCCACCAGCACTGGGGAGCTGAGGCTGCTTAAAAATGATGGCATTGCCAAAATTGGGGGGCAAAAATCAGCATTTTGTCGATATTGTCTTTGCTTCAGCGCCCAGCTCAGGCTTTCCAGAGGTTGGGCAAAGGGGGTTGGGCTGGGAAAAAACCCAGCCCTCCACAGTGGGAATGTGTGGCTGAGGAGGTGCTGCAGTTGGCAGGAGGGGCTGGCAGAGGCTGGGCACCATGGAGAGGTGACAGACCTGCTGGTGGGGACAGGGGTGCCAGAACGCTGCCCCTGAGCCCCAGAACTGCCAGCCCCAGGAGCAGATGTGGGAGGATGGGGAATGCTGCCACTGAGAGGTGCACAAGAACAGGGAATGAAGCCCAGGAACAGCACAGGGCTGGGATGAGGGGAGAATTCATACGGGGTCAGAGCCCTTCTCCCTTTATCTTTGGGAGATTTGGGTAGCTTACTTTATTTTAGTCCCTTGCAATACATTTATATAAAGCTGCTTTGGGCTGAGTGCTTCTTAGTGCTGGTCTCTGCTCTATTTAAACATAAATGTTTTAAAGTGCACAGACAGGTTTTTAACAGGGAAAAATTGCATGTGAATTACATTTATTTCTTGTTTACCCATACGGCTCCAGCCAACACTTATCGACAGATTAACTTTCACTAAACTTTCTATGTAATGTTTTAAAAACCCACTTCAAGTACAGATTCTATTAGTTCCTGACCTTATGTTTTAAGAGGAAGAAAGTGGCTTTACACCACATGAAATGTGTTAATGCATGGATAGAAGTCCTCTTATCCTCCTGCTTACATTAGGTCCAATCAGGAGAATGGATTATGTTTTTAATAATCTGACATTAGTATTAAAAGTAATATTTAAGGCATTAGGATCCATAACTGGTGCAGTGTGTTCAGAGCTTTCTCTGTGTGTGTGTGCTCACATGGCTAGGTTAAAACATATGTTTATGAAACAATGCATTAGCCCAAAACCTCCCCAAATATATGGGGATAAGTTGGGGCAGCAGATTACTGTTGACATCACTTTTTCAATTAGAGGCAGAGGGAAGATTTGATGGCCATTTTAAAACTGATTATGGAGGGCAGGGATTAGAGGCTGTTAGGAGCAGGAGGTCTTGTTCTCCTCTCAGCCTTGGCCTCCTGGAGCTCTGTGGACTTCAGGAATGGGTGCTGCTTTATGGGGTGGAATAAGGCCAGAGGCACTGGTAGCACAGGTTCTATGTCATCTGTATGTGAGGATGGACCTCTCTGCCTGTCTTAGTCCCTTGGAAACATTGCATGGGACAGGGGATGAAATTTGGAGTCTTTATCCCTAAACTGAATGTTTTAGGGGAAAGCCAAGTCTTCCCAGCTGGTCTGGGTGGGTAAACACTGAGCCCTGCTAGACTGGATCTCTCCTCTCTGTCTTCACTCGTGGTTGGAGGGACATTTAAGTCACCTCAAGCCCTGATTTCCCCTGCATCCCCTGGGAAAGAAAAAAGGGAGTTGGAAAAGAAACAGGGAACACCAAGAGGAGGAAATGGTGTGTGTGGCCAGCACCATGCAGAGGAGTGGGCTAGGATCTGCCATCCCAGCCAGATTTCTGCAGTGTTTAATTCCCTCCTCTCAGAACCTTACTTCTAGGTCTAGTTTGTCTAATTGCAGCTTTTAGCACTTCAGGCTCACTTCAGCTTCATCTGCTCAATTAATCATCCTTCCAGAGTCAGAAATCTTCTCCTCATGGGGCACTCACAGCCCATGGCCACATCACTGCCCACCCTGCTCTTTGCTAAGCTGCAGATTGCTCAATGGAATTACAGAGGGTTTTTTTCCACCCCTACTGGTGCTCATAGCAAGCTTTAGACCTGTCCTACGTTTTAAGAACCCTCCTTGGGAAGCCTAATGCTCCCATCAGTGCTGGACAGAGAGGTAACTCCACAAGTGCTGTTTCCTGTTGGCAAGAATTTGAGATCAAAACGCTTCAGCTCTCATTCCTCAGCTGCTGGGAGAGCATCCTCCCTCATTTCCACACACACACCTTTCTCTCTCACATCTCTTGGACAGCAGGAATTGCAGGGAGCCTCCAGATTTTCCCCCTCCAACAGCAAACAACGTTTTATCCTCCCAACATATGTGCAGTAACTTGTTTGGTGGCAGAAGGGAAATCCACAAGCTATCCAGCCACTGCACCTGCCTGCTTGGACAGAATTCCCCACTCCTGTTTGCTCACTGGAGTTCAGCAGATCCTGGGCTGGGAGACCAGCTGGGAAATCCAGTGATTACAGGCACGAAAAACGAGCGAGGGGCGGGGATGGGCAGCTCCTGTTTGATCACCACCGAGGGAATTTTGGCAACGCACCACCCTGACTCTTTCTTTTAATCCCAGTCAGGGGAAATTAGAGTGAGCCAAAGGAGGTGGGAGACAGGATATCCCCCACCCCCCAATCTGGATGGTGACACATTTTGTCTGGGGGAACACAGCGGTTCCAGGCAGCCACCCTGGGGTCTGCAGACTGTCCTGCCTTCCTCCTGCTCTGCCACAGCCTTTTCTAACTCTGGGGGGGTGTCTGAGCAGAGCCTCCTTGTCTCCAGCTCCCAGACACAGCAGCTGTGTCGGGGGCCCTCCTGGCAGCCTCTCACAGGTGTGGTTTTGGCCAGCACAGGGGTAAAAAGTGCCAGGTGAAAGGATGGGTTATGCAGAGCTCGTGGTGTTTAGCTGAAAACTTCCTCTCCCAAAAGTGCTGCAGAGCTGGGTCATTTCTGAGCAGATAAGAGATGAGACCCCACAGATCTCTCCACGCTTGGTGTCTCCCAGAAAATAACAGGAGTGACTCCTTGAACTCAGCACCCAATGGATTTTGATCATGTGCAGAGAAATCAAATGAATTTTGAAGGTTTTTCTTAGTTTTCGTGGTGTTCTTTTCTTGGTCAGCTACAATGGACAAAAACACAGCCCAGATTAAATGATATTCATGAATACCAGTGGATATTATTCTGCAAAAGCTTTGTTTGGGAAGGTCAAGTTGTATGCCATTATCTCATATTTATGAGTGAAAAAAATTCCACAAATTCCTGTTTTCCTAGAAAACAGGAAAAAAGGCTGCAATTACCTCCTGCATTGCAGAAAAATTATCTGTGCTGATTAAGCTGTTGCTCATTAGCTCACCAGGCTTATCAAGGCCTTTGACCCCAGCAGGAATGAGAGCACAGAACATTTGCACCACCTTGGGTCACCCTGCACCCATTTTGCCTTTTTTTTTCCCTGCTAATATAATGTGTAAATATATGCACAGCTGACCCTGCTGGAGAGTCCCCTGTCCCCTGCAAGAGGCTTCAGTTCCCCTGTGCTTCCTTCCACAGTGTAAGTTCAGGCAGATTTGTGGAAAGCAGGAGATTTTGTTTGCGCCTAAATGTTTTTGTAGGATTTTCCTTAAAGGCCTTAATGCCATAGAAAAACATCAAGAGGCAAATTCTGCTTTGGGTTACACCAGAAAGGGGAGTAAATCAGCTGAAGGCAGTGAGGGAAGCTGGATTTATCCCAGTGGAGGCAGAAGCAGGGCTCAGCCCCTTGCACTTTGCTATTTTCTGCACCAGCAGTTCTGGCCTTTGAGAAATGAGATGCATTTTTTTCTCACTGTGGCTTGAGAGGAGCCTGCAAATGCCAGATGACAGAAAGCAGAGGAGGAGAAGTCTGAGGCTCCTAAATTAGAAGCTGTGGCAACTTCAGGCACTGTCCTACAGAAGCTGCCCTTGGCTTGATGTTAAATGTTGTTTTCTTGTGATTGTCAGTATTTGGTGTGAAAAAGATGCTCAGGGAAGGCTCATTTTACCTCAAATCCATGACTGGGCAGTACCAGATTGGAAGATTTGTCTCTTTGTGGGATGGGAATTGGAGGAACTTGGCCTAGTGGGGTGTCCCTGCCCGTGGAATGAGATGGGATTTAAAGTCTCTTCCAACCCAAACCATTCCATGAAGATTTTGGGGTCCTTCCCACAACATCTCCCACAAGGCAGCTGGTTTGGGCATGCACTTCTCATGGAGTGCTGTGGCCACATGGGTGCTGAACAACTGGTGATGAGAACGGGCAAGCCAGGTCTGGGAATACGCCAGGATTTAATCTGGATTTAATGTAATCCATTTAATCTGTTTCCTAGCCCAGCCTTCCACAGGAAATGGAAATGGAGCCAAAGTATCCTGATTCTGTTTTTGTGCTTCCTGACCTCTAAGGAGAACAACTGCAGACCTTGAAACGAAAGGATGGAGCACTTTCAGGAGATTTGCCTGGGTGTGTGGAGGGTGAAATTCCACCTGAGCTCTGGGGATGCTGCTGAGCTTGACATGCTCCTGTCAGCCACCAGCATGCTGAAGGAAACGTGCCTGAGGTTTGGTTTGTTTTTTGAAGCTATGGAGAATCCCACTGTCCCAGCCTGAATTTTTCTGAGGTTTATGCTTAAATGGTTCAGCCAGTACCGTGGGTGTAAGAGAAGAATGTTGTGTTCTGCTCCTGTGTAGTAAAAACTAGTCCCAGCTCTGGGACTAAGGGGGCTGAGCCAGAGATCAGCCTGGGAAGAGCAACCAGCCCACTCAGCCTAACTCAAAATCCTATCCATGGGTTAACCTCCCAACTGTCTCCCCTCCAAAACTTGGATTTATTACATTGGAGCTCTCCAGGTAACACGAGGTATCCACAAAAAGGCATGTCCTGCATGCTGGCACACCTCTCACAGAGGTTAGAGGGCATCACAGGGCTGCTTGGATACAGGGAAATGGGAATCATGGCATCACAGAAAGGTTTGGGTTGGAAGGGACCTTAAAGCTCATCTCATCCCACCCCCTGCCATGGGCAGGGACACCTTCCACCATCCCAGGTTGCTCCAAGCTCCTTCCAACCTGGCCTTGGACACTTCCAGGGATGGGGCAATCCACCATGTGTCCTCTATTCCAACACTACCTGCTGCTCAGCATCTCCACATTTCCTTTTGGTCACGTATCAACACACCACAGTCTTTGTCTGTAACCTCATCTATGCAGAACAGGGGGAGGAGAAAAGGTCCCTATCACAATCTTACCAGAATGAGATGAATACAAAAACCCCATGGGAGAACACAGGTTTTGGAACTGACTCTGGAGCTGCACCAATTTCCATCTGGAATAAAAGACAACCTGGGGTAGCTTAACCATGAGTAGCAGCAAGGATTTGTTCAATGGAGGAACACAACAAAGGTATGGTGGGGCCAGGTAGGAAAACACAGGTTAAACCAGGTACAGAGAGCAATTCTGGAGGGTACAATTCCTGTTCTACTTGACATCCTTTGTGCAAATTCCCTGAGCATGATCCTCAGCTGACACAATTCTGATAGAAGCTTAAAGAAATGGGAAGGAAACAGAGAGGACTGATGGAATGGGAAAAATTCTTACCTAAATGAGTTCCTTGATGAGTTTTACTGGACCTGTGAGGTGAAGAAATGAGAATTTTAAACCCTGGAGGCCCCTGAACTACTGGTACGATTTTCAGCCACATGCTGTGTGTGGGCATTTCTTGGGCCAGGCTGTGAGTTTGGCCACCAGGGCTAGAAATTATGTCCTACAGCTGTAATTAAAAGAAAGATGAAAATGTGTAAATTAGTAAAAAATGTTCCTTTTCCCCACACACTTACCAGACAGTAATGGAGCAGCCCAGGGATGAAGGGAACAAAGCCCTCAGGTGGTGCAGGGAGGTGGTGGTGGAGTCACTGTGCAGATCAGACACCAGACTTGAGTCTGCCAATAAGGCACAGGGATAAATAAATGATATTAGTTCAAGGAAATCAGGTGTAAAAACATAGAGATGACTGTCAGTGTTCTGGGAAAACCAGCTGAGACACAAATGGGATCCATGACAGAAAATCAGCTGGGAGCCCACTGAGACTGGTGCAGGAAGAAACTGGAGTCTTCTACAAGTCAATAAAGCCTTTCTGACAAAGGTGTAAAGCTGTGGGGAACAAGAAATGGGGAAATTAAAATTAAAAATGGAAACAACAAACACGAGGAAATTAGTTCAGTCCATTTTCCTATTTGGGGAATAAAATGAAGCTGAGCTTTGAAACAAAGAACAAGCTGTCCTGACAGCAGTGGAACCAAGTCTGTTTTCCTATGGAACTGAACCCTTGTCTCCTCCCAGACCTCTGACTCCTTCTCACCTGGGAGATCTTTACCTTTCTTTTGAATTTTGAGGGGTTCACAAGGCACTGGGATCTCCTGATGGATGTGCAGTGAGCGAATCTGAGTCCCTTGGGAGAACACAAGGAACCAGCAGAGAGGTTCCCCACGTGCTTTGGGTGACCAGCCACATCCAAACATGCCCGTGAATGCTGGATGTACCTTGAAAATGTGCTTTAGCAGGATGGGGCACAGAGAACCCCATGTCCAGAGACAAGAGGATGCTCCCTGTACCGAGTGTGCTTTTATTCCACTTTATTCCCCTTGGAAACTCCCTCTGCACCATGACCACTGCAGCCATGCAGCTGAAACTGGGATATGGGAGCCTGGTCTTGGCCCCCTCAACAAGCAAGTCATAAAAAGCAGCTTATTCAAGCAACTTAAGAACAAATAAAAGCAGCAAAACCTCCTTTCTTGTGCTTTGCAGGCGGCCATACATCGTCAGTGGAAATTCTGCCAAACTTCTTGTTTAAATATAGGAGCTGTTCTTATTTGTATTGTTGGTGTCCCCACCAGGACCTGCTCTCCTTGCACGGGGATATTGTTTAGAATGAAGCCTGGGCTGGCTACTTTGCCATTAAAATTCCGTGCCAGCCCAGTGCTGACAATATTGAAGCTTTGCTAAATGTGTGGACGTGTGAGTTCATTAAATGGGTGCTGACTGTTGTTACACAAGTACAGCAGTTGAGTGCTTTCTGTATTAACCTTATCACCTGATGGGCAAAAGAAAAGGTTTAAGTAAAGCTTAGGACTAATTGAACAGTATTTCAGTATTTTCTTATGTAAAACTGGTTCTGGTCTATTGTTTTTATTTATTTGCAATAACTGTGCTCATTCAAGTTTGTAATGACACTGCCATGGGTGAATAGAATTTGCTTTAAGTATTATTCTCCCTTTTCCTATCTCCTGCCTCCTCTAAACTGTGTCTCTCAGGAGAAAATCTGCAACAGAGCCTGGTAAAATGACAACTCTCTAAGTACACATTCATTTTGGGGAGATATGTTCCCAAGCTGTGTTTTTAAAATTACTTTTAGCAGTTCCTGTTTATTTTCTCTGCCTGCCTTGGGTATTTCCTGTCAGGCTGAGCACTGAGCATGGAACTGGAGGAGATAGGAGAGAAAAAGCCTCTGGAAGAAAGGTGGGAGGTGTTTTATCATCAAGACACTGCACAAACCAGAGCACTTTCTTTGCTCGGTTGCCACTAGAGTATGCTCTCGTGCTACAAGTTCCAAGGATTTTTTTAGAAATAAATCACTCTGTGTAGCACGAGGCTGTCTTTCAAATGCTTTCTGCTTGCCCCAGTGGTTTGGTTTTTTTCTAAGTAATACTTTTTTTTTTTTTTAATTGAGAACATACTCAAATCTCTGAGAAAGCCTGAGGTTCGCTCTGTGGTGAGGTGAATCTAACTTGGGTTTGGACAACTCCCAGCTTCCAGAAGGTGGGTGAAAATGGCCAAAAAATATCTTACCTGTCTCTAAAAAAACAATAAAAAAAGGGGAGGTTTGCACGTCTTTCCTGTCTTGGTCAGACCCCTGGGTCATGGCTGATGAAGAAAGGGGAGGCAAATCTCACGAATTAATAGATTTCTGCTTACAGAAGAAACATGTAAATTCCCCTTTTCAACATAAAGTGTGCCTGTAATCCCAGCCTTTGAAATGGTGGTAGTTATTCAGTAAGATAAAGGCTGCTGTGAGCCTGCCCTACCACATTACAGCAAAGTACTTTGTCACTGGCACCCTAAAAGTTCCAGTTTCTGCATGACAAAGATATGAAACAACTTGCAGGACAATTAAAGAACAGTTTGTCCTCACCCTATTATTACCAGCCATTCTTCCACGTTTCGATATTTGCCCGTAAATTGCTACCTCCCCCATCAATATAATTGTAATCAGCCACAGTTAACATTTGTCTTTGGATGCCTTTTCCAAGGGAAACACAAAGAAGGAAAAATACGGCAAAGAAAAAAGCCACGCTCCGGATAAAGAGCCTCGCCAGCAGCCTGCTTTCACACACAGGCTGCGCACTTTGCTGCTAAAATTACATTTTAGGAGCCCCAACGGGTGCAGGAACAATGACCCCGCTCATTTCCATAGTGACAATGGCTGGTGGAGGATTGGAACATGTCTTTTTCCTCTCCCCGATGGTCCTCAGCCAACAAGGGCACAAACCTGCCAAGGAGTTGGGTCTGTGGAAGCTCTGGGTCACCTCGGAGCTGGGAGGTTCCTTTTGGGATGGGAGGCAGCAATTCCCCAGGTGGTGCTCACAGCCTCAAACACCAACACATCAAACATCACAGCTCCTCCAAACAGCTCCAGTGACTTCTGAGCGGGTCAACACTTCAGATTTTCTGTACAGCCCGGCTGGGTGCACAGAGCTTCCCTAAATTCATAAAATCATACGTGCCTTGGGTTGGAAGGGACCTTAAATGTCACCTGATTCCAACCACTTCCATGTGGAGGGACACCTTCCATTGGATGAGGCTGCTCCAAGCCCTGTCCAACCTGGCCTTGGACATTTCCAGGGATCCAGGGGCAGCCACAGCTTCTCTGGACACCCTGTGCCAGGGTCTTCCCACTCTCACAGGGAAGAATTCCTTCCCAATATCCCATCCAAACCTACTCTCTTTTAGTTTGAAGCCATTCCCTCTCATCCTATCACTCCACACTCTTTTCCCCAGTCGCTCTCCATCTCCCTTGGAGCTCCTTCAGGCACTGGAAGGTCACAATTAGCTCACCCCAAATCCTGCTCTTTTCCATCTCTCCCAGCCTTTCCCCACAGCAGAGCTGCTCCATCCCCCAAACCATCCTGGACTCCAGCAGGTCGATGTCCCTCTTGTGCTGGGGACCCCGGAATTCCCTTTAATCCTTCCTTGGTTTCGTCTTCCAGAGGCTTTGTGCTGCTGTTTCAGCGGGACCCTTTGGCAGCAGCTTCCCCAGCCCCCAGAACACGATGAGTGTTCCCTCAGTTGTGGCAGCCCTTAATCCTGCTCTTTTTTTCCCCTTAATAAATGCAAACCTAATTTTCTAACGTCTCCACTTAGATCTAATCCATAAGGCTGTTTATTATCCTCGTTACCCTCTTCTATACCTTTTTCATTTGTATTCAAAAGCCTCTCTTTAATCTGTCTCAATTCTGCAGGTATGGCCTCGCCGCTCTTTCGTACAATCCCATAATGATTTCCATGGATGTGTTCTAGTCCTCTATCGATAGGTCTCGGGATGCTATTTGCCTTCCTTAACTACTTCCCGCAGCGGGAATCGCTGCTTTTAATATTCCGTGCGCTGACACTTTCAGTCTTTTCCGTCACCAGCATCTTGTGCCACCCCATCCAGGGGTTAAATCTTTATTATTTGTGTATGGGTACGCTGGGGCTGCGGTGGAGCGGCTGCAGCCTGTACCAGCACTGTCCGAGGAGGGGCTTGACGTGCCTGAGAGCGGCCAGAAGGCGATGATCCTTAAAAAACCTCATCCTGAAGGGACGATCCCAGGAGCATGGAAGAGACAGGACGCGCTCCAGTCCGCTCCTCCCCCCCGCC
>VXBI01009662.1:1055632-1156008 GCA_013397375.1 Toxostoma redivivum
GTTTCTGCAATTATCCAAAAAAAAAAAAAAAAGCCAACTTATAAAACATTTAAATAGCTCAAGTCGGCTCCTACTGCGGGTTGGGGTTTTTTGGCTGCTGGAAGCAGGCACTGGTTATTACAGGAGCCTGGGATAAAGGTGTATCTATTTTCCAAGGATTGTGAATCACATAATGGGTTGAACTAATACACCCTTTGCACTTGCAAAGACACCAGGAGAGAAGTTCTCATTTGTAATGGCTGGAAGCACAGTCTATACAACTCAAGTGTGAATATGGGGTGATATTTCTTAAAGCAGCGCAGCCCTGTGTGCATTTTATGGATCTGTCATGAGCTGTTCCACTCATTGAGCTGCTCTGGAATAGCTTGGCATGGAGGTGTTGTATTTAAATACCAAACTTTCTTGGCAGGGGGCTGCTGCAGGCAGGCAGGCTCTGCTGCAGTGGTGATGGACATCCTGGAGCATGCAAGGTGTGAGGTTGGGATGTCTCATTCCTCACTCCCCTGACGAGTTGTCAGGGGGGCTCTTCCCATTCCTGGTGTCCAGACCCAAGGTGGACCCACAGAGGTCTTTGCTGCCATCTCAGAGCAGTTTGATCCTCCCAGCAAGAGGATCCAAGGTGACTTGGCCCCAGGACACAAGGGATGGTGTGCAAGGTGCCTCTTACACATGCTGGTGACCTTCACAGGTCTGCATTTCCAAAGGGATGGGCAGAGACAGTATCCTTCAGAGGTGGTGTCCTAACTGGACACCTGCAGTCCAGGAGGATGTGTGTGACAGGGTGTAAGGACCAACTCCCCTTTGCCAAAATCCTCACTGGCTCAACATTCCTTAATGGACCATCCCTGGACCATCCCCTCTCCAAATTGGTGTTTCTATAAAATAACTGCAAGAAAGAAAAGTCAGGAAGAGGTGGTAGTCCCTGGCTGGGTATGAGGGAAGTGACATTCCAGGTGTGTGGTGGGAGGTGAGGGTGCTGCCTGCTCACCCCCATCCCAGAAATCAGGGGTCTGTGGGGATGCTGAAGTCCAGTTTGACACGAAGGACAGTGGTTGGCTGTGACCAGACTGCTTCGATTTTATTTTATGGTGCCTCTGCCTCTCTTCCCTTCACTCCTTGTGACCATGGGACTCAACCAGGAGAGATGAGCCAAGCCCTGCTCTCCTTCCTCCTCCTCCTGCTGCGGGCAGGGCTTAAGTGGCTATTGAGCTCCAGGTCCTTGAGGAAGAATAAAATCTGGTTTGCTATTCCCTGTAGTACCTGAGCTGGCTCTTCAGCGCTGAGAGCAAGAGAAACGCCTTTTGTCATGGAGTGTTTGTGGCTAAGAGGCAGGCAAACCCACAGGGACTGGGGTTTTGGGGGATAATTATTGTTACTTAAGCCCTAAACTCTGTGTTTGGATTTTAATTTTTAAACAATTTTTCTATTTCAGCACCGATGCTCGCGCACGCTTAAAATTTATCAGTGGGAAGCTTGGTTGTTGTCTTCTACATCATTTTCTGTTTAGCCTGCATAAAAAAAAATAGTGTTTTTTAAAATTGATTGATTAACAAGCAAAACCTCTTAATTTCAAAATATTAACTCTTTAGTGCACTGCCTTGAAATAAAAATACATTCAAGGGATGTATCTTTGCTACTGCAAAGCCACAGAATTGTAGAGACCAAATTTGCTGGTGATGTACCTGTGAGTCTGATGAGTCTGTGGAAATGAACAGGGAACTACCAACATCAGGGTCATCGTCTGCAGGTGCAGGGAGAGACAGAAATTAAAAAAAAAAATCCATTATTTAGTCAATTATTTGAGATTTTAAAAATCAGGAGAGTTTTTTCCTATTCCACTGCCTAAAAAAAAAAATAATAAAATAAAAGATTCAAGGCTAAGATTTCCTGCCTGTAAAGTTTTGGAAGGAAGAGAAGGCAGAAATAATCAGCTTATTTCACTAGGTACAGATAGGTGTTGCCAGTGTTAAATACATCAGCTTCAAATATAAACCATTCCAATTATCTTACTTTTCTTAATGAATCCGGTGCACTGAAGATTGCATTTAACAAAAACATTTTAATTAAATTCCATTCCCATCCATGTATAGCTTTCTGCCGATCATTTAATACGTTTTGAGGAATTATTAAATATAGAATGTCTGCCATTATTTTCAAAATAAAAAGTAAAATGCTGGTGGAGTTTTTTTGTTAAATGCATATGACTTGTAACCTTGGCTAAAGGAAAATTTTACCAAACTTAAAGGAAAAGCTAAATTTTAAATTGCAAACTTGCACGTTTTAATGGCTGTCGACAAATGAGAAGCTAAAAACTATAATTGCAAAAAAAACCCAGGTTAAAATACTGAATTTCTTTTTTCCCAAATGTTCCTGCAAACTGTTAATAAAACCTGCAGTTAAAATTTTCCTGATTAAGTCAAATTCCTACTGGCTGCATCCTTGGAGCTGAGACTCAGCAGCACATTCTTTCACTTGCATGCTTGAAAAGGAAAACAAAATCATAATTTTTTTTTTTTTAGTCTTTTCCTTTCATGTTTAGGGATGCCATGGGAAAGTATTTATCCCAAAGGACTGTGTGACCTCTGCTTTGCTGACTCTTTGTTCCTTCTGAGTGTGTTTTTAGGTGATGGTCATGAGGACTTTCACACTTTTCCCGTGCCTTCAATTATATTTTTTTTCCATGAGCTGACTCCTGAGTGCTGGGGCTGTTCTTTCCCATACTGGGCCCAAAGATTGGGGAAACAAGCTGGATTTGGGGGAGCAGCTATCTGCCCTCCCTGCTCCCCAGAATCATTGGGGTAAAGCTCTCCTAAAATGTTGCTTTTCCAGCTGGTCAAGGATTCAGCTCTTGGGTGTCTTTGCCATGTATTGTAGCACCTCAACTCTATTTGAAAAATGTGTTTAAAGACAGAATCATGAGTAGAAGTTGAGTGAGGATAACTTTCTGTTGCTCTCTGATGTGCTGTCAAGAGGAAATACAGTGTTAAGCAACTGGAAGGTATTTCCAGGAAAAAAGCCAAATGTTTCCTTTCCCATGGCACACCTGGGAAGCCTCCAGGCAGTGTGGGTGGCAGAGTGTGGGGCTCCACAGGGTGGCTGAGCCAAAAAGCTCTGTGGTTCCTTCTTGTCCAGCAAGGCTTCACTGCAGGAAATATTTACATGGTCAGTTTGATTTTGGTGAGACAAATGACTGCATGCCATGAAAAGCTTCTTAACTTCCACACAAGTGGCCTCTGTGTCTTCTCCACATTGGTCACTGGGTTGCTGAGCTCTTGCTGGAGTTATGGAAGATCTCCTCTAGCTCTTGCATTTCCCTTCTCCCACAAAATACTCATCTTAACCACAGGAATTCTCTCTGTGCCTGTAATTGAGGCAGCCATTATCTTCTGGCTCCCTAATGCCCTGCTTCCTTATGCAAAATGTCACCAACACCTTCAGCTGTAGATTGCACTGCCCTCCTCTGCAAGTTTTTTTGTGCTTTTTAGACAAATCACAGAATCTCAGCTTGGTTTGGGTTGGAAAGGACCTTAAAGCTCATCCCACTCCAACCCCCTGCCATGGGCAGGGACAGCTTCCACCAGACCACATTGCTCCAAGCCCCATCCAGCCTGGCACAGAACACTTCCAGGGATGGGAAAAAAAAATTCTTGGCTTTAAGCTTGAATTGACCTCAGTTTCAAAGCTCTGCCCCATCTCTTTGCTTTTTCAGTTTTTCCCATCTCTGTTTTACTCTCTTTTTTGTGCCTTTTCTGGAGAGTTCTTTCATCTCACTCTGCTTTGCACCACTGAACACCCATCAGTCTCTTTTCCACCTTGAGGTTATTCTTTGGTCCAAAGTGGTGTAGGTGACTGAGCTGCCTGTGCCTGAGGTTTTTTCACAGAATAGCAGATTCACAAGGTTGGAAGAGACCTCCAAAATTATCAAGTCCAACCCATGCCCTAACTCCTCAACTAGACCATGGCACCAAGTGCCACATCCAGTCTTTTTTTAAATGCATCCAGGGATGGTGACTCCACCACCTCCCCAGGCAAAACATTCCAATTCTTGATTATTCTTTCCATGAAATTTTTGTCACCTCCTTGGACAGTGTGTGTATTTGAGGTCATCTTGGCTTTTAGGCAGGAGAGATGTGGCACAGTCACTCTGTGCTGGAGAATTCCAAGAGGCTGCAGAGGAGCATGGAGACCCTCAATGCTGATCAAAATGAGCTGTAAAACAATGTTACCCCAGCTGCAGTGCAGGATTGATTTAATTTGCCCCAAAATCATACTGACTATCACATGGGATTAATTTCTACTTGTCCTGCTGGTGCTGCTGCTTTGCACTGTAGATTGTTGCATTTCTTCTGCCAGGTGCTCTTCATCCTCCTCTGGACATACCTGCTCTGATTGCTTCCACTTTTGAGAGTTTTCCACTGAATCAGCAAATCACAAATCCATCATTACTGGTAAGAGAACCTGCAGAAAAACCCTTGGTCTCCAGCTTGTGCTTCCCAAAGCTGTTTTATTGATGTTTTTGAGGAATGCAGCATGTTCCCATCTTTGGTTTTTTGACATCTGTCCTCCTTTGAGGAGCTCAGTGCTGCATGCATGCAATGGGCTGTCCTCCTCACAAAGGGGGTGAGCCAGGGGCTCAGCAGCTTAGCTTCCTCATCAATTTCCTGGGAAGGTTGTTCAGCCTGGAGGAGATTCCAGGGAGCCCTTAGAGCCCCATTCAAAACATAAAAGAGCTCCAGGAGAGATGAGGAGAGACTTAGACAAGGGCATGGAGGGACAGGACACAGGGAATGGCTCCCACTGCCAGAGGGCAGGGATGGATGGGAGATTGGAAGAAATTCTTGGCTGAGAGGGCAAGGAGGGTCTGGCACAGGGTGCCCAGAGAAGCTGTGGCTGCCCCTGGATCCCTGGAAATGTCCAAGGCCAGGCTGGACAGGGCTTGGAGAAACCTGGGATAGTGAAGGTGTCCCTGCCCATGGCTTAGGTTGGAACAGGATGATCTTTAAATTCCCTTCCAACCTAAGGCATTCTGTGATTGTTTTTATGATTCTGTGCACAGACAGGTCTGTGGGCTGGGCTTAGTTTGGGCTCCTGACCCTGCTCTGGTTGGTGAGCAGAGGTGTCCTCTGTCCCACAGAGCTGGGATAAGTCTTTAAGCTTTGGGTTGAGTGGCTTTTGCTTGAGCCTTTTAAGTTTTATTTCATAAAACTCGACTCACAGGTTTGAGGCTTTTTATCAAGAGTACAGGATTTCTTTCATCTCATTTGAACTCTCATGATATGCTTGAGTCTTTCCTGGGAAAGACAAGGAGAATTGGTGAATGACTGGGATGTTTGCCTAAAATGCTGCTTTTCTGAAGATTTTTGGAAAAGTTGTCTCACCTTTTTTTACCTTATTTCCTGCAAGAATGTCAAATGGATTTATAAACTTATTTCTTTATAACTAAAAGTTTGAACTGTTTAAATGGTTTAATCAAAATAGGAATGTTATGAAGTGGATTTATTTATTTGGGATCTGTTAGTTTTTAATTACACATGGTCCTGCTGTCCTTTCCTGGTATTTTTCTTCAGGTTTTTCCCCAATTCTGTTATTTTTTAAAACTTCTTCCCACAGTGCTGCTGTTGAACTCACTGTGTCACCTTGAGCTTGGCCTGGAACACCTGAGAATTGTTTCCTTTTTTTCCCAATGTTAACTCCATACTTCTCACCCTTTGGCTACATCCTGCAGGTGCAGATCTCAAAATACTTCACAAAGGAGTTAAAAATCATTAGTCCTGTTTTCCAGATACCTTCAAATATTCTGACCAAAGAGAGGAGCCCTTGTAGAGAGGGCTCTATCAGGAGCTTCCTCATCTCACATGGAAATCACACATGTAGCTCAATGAAGAGGTTGGGTAGCTTATAATTATTTTGGTTATTATTATTATTTTGGTTATATTATTATTTAAGTTTAAACCTGCTAGAATTGTTAGGATTAAATGGAACTGTGCGTGTCTGGGGTGGAATTAGAAAAATACCCAATTTGTGGTGGAGACTAGCTGAATCTTACAGTGGAATGGTGAATTTCTTGAGTGTAGCTTTGACCACAGCCACAGCTATTTGTATTTTTGGATAAAGCTTAATTGTGGTGCCCTACACTGCATCTTTTCAGGGTGACTCCCTAAGGGGGAGAGCTTCCAGACAGGCACAGCCAGAGCTGCTCCCAGTGAGACTGGCTGGGAAGAGCCACTGTGGTGGAATGGGTTTCCTGAATTCCACCTCGTGGGCTCCCTGTGCTGAGCTGGGCAGGCAGCTCCGTGGGGATGTGTGCCATAATCCCATCTGGGAGTCACAGGGATGGCCAGCTGTGGGCTCACAGCCATCCCAGCTCGGGGTGCTTCACCCTCTCCCTCCCTCTTGCAGGAGCTGGCACCCATTTCCCACACTCCTGACCTCTCCCTGCTGGGACTGTGGGTGCTGCAACCCCCAAAAACCAAACACCCCCCAGGAAAGCCCTGCCAATGCTGTCCATCCTCAATAGCTCTAATCCACTCTTAATTCAGCTCCTGGATGAATTAAGGCTGTACTCTCACTGGCATCTCCTCCAGAGTATCCCATTAAAGCCATGACTCCCTTCACTCATCAGGATTCCTGAACCAAATCCAATCCTGGAAGTTTTCATGGCAAGGAGAAGCAGATTCTTTGGTGTTGGGTGGCTGGCAAACAGGCTCTGCTCTTCCCAGTGGCAATCCTTAGCAGAGAAATTATTAGGGAGATCTTAACCATATAATGTTTTGGCAGGGTGCTGGGTGGCACTCGTTGCTGCTGCTACAGTATGTTGGTTTTTTTTTTTTTAATATAAAAAGAAGGACAATAAAGTAGGTTTTTTTTTTGTTGGAAAAGAAGATTTCATGTTATCTGTATTTGCAGGCTTTCTGGCTCATATGCTGGAGGAATCCTTGCTGCGGGGGTGTTTTCATTTTCTCGTCTAACATGGCAGTGGTCCATCACAGCAGAGGTTTTCAGCTTAAACAATCTGTTTGTGGGGCTGCTGATGGCTCTCACTGCTTGTTTTGAGGAGGCATCCACTGCAAAAGAGAGATCAAAGGTAAAACATCTCCAGCAAAGTGTAAAGGTTCTTTATTGTTTTTCATAATTGGTTATCGCCTGTTTGTTTAATTTCCTGTTCATTTACTGCTGATTTAGCTTTGTTTAAATAAAAAGGCCAAATTTTGGGTCTTGCTTCAGCACCTGTGCTGGGTGAGGTCCATCCCTGACCTACCTGGATGTTCAAAAGTGACAAACATTGAAAAAACCCTGCCCACTTTGCTTAAGGATTGAGTTGGGACCTGTTGGATGGGTTTGGGATTGGTTTATTTAATATCCACAGGGTGGAAGGAGGAAAAACAAAATAATTTCAATCTAAACATTTTAATTCATCCTGCATCAAAGACACAAACTAGGCTGTGGGTGTTTCAAGGTTTTGTTTTAAGAACTGGCAATTTTCTTTGGGATAAATGGATATATTTTACAGAAAACTTCATCTAATCAGAAACCAGATTTCAACTCAAAAACGGGAAACGAGCAAATTTTCAATCAGTTTTTCTTTTGAAATTAAAAGTGCCCCTAAAATAATGGCATTGTTAAACACAGAGACTTTAAATTTCATGCTATATTTTCTACTTTATGAACAGACTAGGCAGCCAAATGATATTTTTGCTCAGCAGTCTTGTTCTTTCTAGTTTTGTTTGCCCGAACATCTGATCTCTTTTCCTCCAACAGACTTGCCTGCTGTGACTCCTATAAATTGTGTGAATAAAGGGATTTTTGTCAGGCTAGGCTAGAATTTCAGGAGTCTGCAGTGGTAGTTTACTCAGCTTCGTGAGTTCTCAAATAACATGTTTTATCAATGGCTACAGAGACCTTGTTTCACCACTGGATTTTTTTTAATTATTATTATTTTCTAATGAGCAGTGTCCCAAGATCCCCACAACTTGAACTCCACAGACATGGAGCTGGGCATTTTCCAACCTTCTCCCATGTTTCACATGCCCATTTTCCAATGGGATTTTCAAAATTAGATTTTCAGAAGCAGTTAAGGAGCTTGTTCCAATGGTTTTTTGAGTGTCTGGCATCCCACGCCTGGAAGAAGCCAGGCTGCCAACAGCAAGCTTGCAGTGATTTTCATAAATCAGATGGTCATACAGACATCATATTGGAGTTCATCAATGTACTTAAAAAATTACTGAGGTGGTTCTGAGCCCTGCCAGGCAGCTCTCATAAAGGTTTTTTTGAGCTTACAGCAAAACAAGGTCTTTCCATGGCAAGGCAGTGTCCAGCATGGAATCCTGAGCAGTTAATTAAAAATTACAAGGTGATCCCATCACTACACCAAGCCAAGTGTTTGCATCTCACACACCACCCTCACCAGTGGCTGAAACAAGCAGGGGAGGTTTAGGTTGGATATCAGGAAAAGGCTTTTTCCCCAGAGGGTGATTGGGCACTGGAACAGGCTTGAGCTTTTAGGTAATGAGTACTATCACCTTTAATTCCCCTGGATTAGGAAGTTTGTGCAGCCCTGACCTTAGCCCTTTGTACCTAATGAAGAGGAAAAAATCATTCCTGTTGCAAAAAAAATAAGTTTCTGTAGATAATGGCTTTATTTTAGGACATTTCTGAAAAATCCTTCAGAGTGAACTGCTGGGCAGCCTCCCCTGTGCAGCTGGGTTCAGGAATTCCACTCATCACAGTGTTATGATGTGATGATGCTGCACAGGATCTCTTGTGTGCATGGAGGCATGGCTGTTCAGCTGGACACTTCTTAAAGAATGTTTTTTAAAGAGCTGAAATATCTCTGTAACTAATAAAAAAGTCTGTGTTACAACTGACCAGTACTCACTGGTGTATTTGCCTTTCTCCTGTAAGGATGCTGTGCTGAATCTTTTTGATCTCTGGATGGTTTTGCAAACTTGTAAATAGTAATTGTGAATTTTTATTTTTTTTCCCCTCTCAGATCTCTAAACTGGGTGCCTTTTGCTGTGGCCTCAGTCTGTGCAATCAGCACACCATAGTGCTTTATGTTGCTTGTGTTGTGCCCTGGGTTCTCTCACGACTTTTCAGGAAGGGGGTACGTATTTACTGACCCACACCTCTGTTTTCCTAAGGCTGGGATTAATTCTTCTCCCCCAGAACTTGTGCCACTTCTAAATTGATGTATGTGATTAATCATAACCCACTGAAGTCACAGTCTGACACCACAGCCACTGATCTCAAGGGGGTCTGATTTAAAGAGGGTCTGCAAGAAGGCTTTTGACAAGGGCATGGAGTGATAGGATGAGGGGACTGGCTATAAACTGATAGAGGGCAGGGTTAGATTTAGATATTGGAAGGAATTCTTCCTTGTGAAGGTGGGGAGGCCCTGGCACAAGTTTTCCAGAGAAGCTGTGGCTGCCCCTGGATCCCTGGAAGTGTCCAAGGCCAGGCTGGACAGGCTTGGAGCAACCTGGGATAGAGGAAATTGTCCTTTCCTATGGCAGGGGGTTGAAACAAGATGATCTCTAAGTTCCCTTCCCAACCACTCCCAACCCAAACCATTCTGGGATTCTGTGATCACAGTTTAGGGCCTTTGCTCCTGCTGGTGATCTGTGACTCCCTTGTGTACCCTGGCACAGGATTGCTCTGCCCCAGCTGCTTGCAAATACCCTGTGAGCTAAAATAATACTTGGAGCTAAAAACTCAGACTTTGCCATGCCATCAGCTCACCTGGAGAGGAGTTTGTGTGTGTTGGCTCCCTGGTGGTAACCAGCAAAAGCCACATCCACCCTGTGTGGTTCTCAGCAGTGGCACAGGGTATAACTAAGCCTGAGTGGAGCACATGAGCTGCAAGAAATGTAATGGAACTCAGACAAGCTTGATCCAAAATCTCTTCAGCATCCCCAGCAACCCCCTTTTCTGGCCATATATTCCCATTAACACAATCAAGAATCACTTCTGCAATATATTTATGTTCTTTAAACAGATTTTTTATTTGTTTTTTTTTGAGCAGGAGGTCCAGAGAGACCTCTGTGATTTCCAGCAAGGGCAATGCTATGCCAATATAATAATCCTGGGAAATACTTTGGACAGCCCAGTGGTGGTAATGGATGGAAAACTGCCTTTTTAAAGTACAAACGAGCCACCTTTCTTCTGAAGGAGCTCTGACCACCACCATTATCAAGCTCCTTTCTCTGCTCCACAGATCATCACTCCCAGTAACCCCAAATGCTGAGGAAGTGCTTTGATTGACAGGGCAGTGGCTAACGACAAAGCAAGCGTGCAATATTCTAGGGTGGGATTTTCCAAAGCACTTAAAGGAGTTAGGCACAGAGGGCCCTTTGAAAGTCTTGTCTCCCTGACCCCTTAGGCAGTGTCGAAAATCCCACCCCAAAAGTTGGCCTATCCAATTTAGCCAGTAATCATGATCAAGTAAATGGCAAAACTGACTCCTGATGATGGTGATGATGTGTGCAGTTGTACTAGAGCAGCATTTATATGGGTGGTTTTTTTTTTTTTTTTGCCAGATGGAAAACCAGCCAACTCTTAATCGCTGCAAAGTGGGTTATCTCAGCCTTGCAGTGCTCCAGCCATCTATGCATGTCATGCCATGATTTAAATGTGAAAGATGCAATGAGTATGATACTCATGAGTCCTAGCTAATATTATTTGCTTCACTTAAATTTCACCCTGCCATGCAAAGGAGATCAGTTTGATGCAGTTTCCTGGTAATCCACAAAATCATAAGGTTTAACATAGCATTTTGTAGGGACTTACTATAAATTGAGAGATCAGCTCTGTGTAAATATATTTGATGTTTTTTCTTTATCTGTTCTTGAAGTTCCAGCGTGATTAAACTAAAATAAACATTGTTATGCAATATGACATATTTTGGTGCAGGAATTGTCCTTAGGCCATTTGCTGAAGTTGGGTTTATGCTTCTTGGCTGGTTTGCTGCCTTATCTCTATCTGCCGGCTTCGTCCTACCTCAATCGAGCCCGCTGGACATGGGGAGACCAGACGACTTTTCAAGGGTTTTTGACTCACTTTCTGAGGGAAGAATATGGGACATTCAATCTGGTAAACAAGGGTGATTTCCTAAATTACTTCCTTTTCACTTATGCAACAGCAGAAATGTTCTGTTTGTGACGATTAAGGGCTTGCAGGGAGGGAAATTGAAAATGTTTCATTTTTTAAGCGTTCATTTCTGATTTTGACCTCTTGACCTGTCAGGTTTTCTGGGAATAGGTCACATGGCTGGGAAAGCAAAGAGATAATTCTCATTTATGGGGTAAGCCATATTATTTCCTGGGAGTTTTATAGGTGTCTTATGTGTGTAGGAACTGAAATAGCAAACTGTGCCAGAGGGAGTAGGTGACATCAATTTTGTTGTGGTTTTAAGATGAATATTGTCTTATTTTTCTATTTTTAACCAGACATTTAAAGAGGTCACAAGCAGTTTTCTTTTAATAGCTATTCCTCTTTAATTTACTAATGTTGAATTCAAGTGAGTGGTTGGTTTGAGGGTTCTGAATTACTCCTCTTAACTCACTAATGTTGAGTTTAAGTGAATGGTTGGTTTGAGGGTTCTCAGGTACCTCTAATCTGAGTTGTTGAGGTCTCTGCTCTTGCCAAGAGAGGGAAGAATCCGTGGTTGCTTTCAGAGTGTAGGGTTTGCATCTGCCTCCTCCAGCCCTGACTTGGATGTTGAGCTCTGGCCACCCAAGGAAATCACCAGCCCATCATCCCAGAGTCTGTCCTGCTTCACACATTTCAGGGCATAGGGCTGGGAAATCACACCACTGGGAGGAAAACAAGAAAAAGGTGTGGTCTACATGTTCTGTCACTCCTTGGGGTTCTGGAGCCCCACATCCTCAGGAATCAGCCCTCACATGCAGCCAGCATGATGCAGCATCACTGTCACTGTGCCATTACACCCTCTCAGAGAGCTGTGTGGCTGTAGGATGTGTGTCAAAAGACATGATAATTCCTGCTGCTGCCACTAAATCTGTCCAAAAACTCCTACAGAGATCAGGTCCACCCTCTGAAGGACTTATGAGACTTCCCCTGTTGTCCTGTTCCTGAGAATCAGCCTCCACTGGGCAGAGCAATACCAAGGCATGCAAATCCCTTAACTCCTCTCTCCATCAAATGTGATGAATTCAAGTTGATGTTCAGGAGGCTTAGGGATGGACTGCGTGTAATCCTACACCACAAATCACATTTAGGATGAACTTGTCTGAAGCAGGAGCAATAAATACAGCAAAATCCAAGCGTTTGGTCCCAGTGCCAGTTGGGATAATGCCAGAGCACTGCTGGATGGACAGACAGCTTTTACATCCCATAGCTCTGTTTTAAGGGCAAGCAGGGTGGGAAAAAAAAGCTCAAAAAATGTTTTGGAGAGGGTTCCACCTGTAAGCCATGGATCAGAAATGTCATCTCTGTGATGGAAGTGTCCAGGGCCATCAGCTGCCAGCAAGGTGGGGCTTCAGGAGCTGTGAGTTGGCTCTCCATCCTCTAACACTTATTTTTTTAATCAAATCCTGAATGCAATTAGCTATTCCATTTTAATTGAGATTAAATATTACTTCCAGACTTCCTGAACTCATTTACCTTATCTTTTATCTGGTAGACACACTTTTGCAACAAGCAGCAATGAAGGTAATTCCTCACCTCCACACAGCATGTCTTTTTCCCAGACATGTACCATGGATTGCAGGTCTCTACAATAAAAATTCTCATTGTCTCATGAAGATTTTGTACAGCTCTGCCTCTGTCAGGGCAGAGGAGACAGGGACTAGTCTGGTAAGCATGGAGGAATTGAGCTTGTCTCAGGCTGTGGGGAGATGTCTCAGAAAATAATTGCACCATGAAGATACAGAACATGGCCTCAAGTTATGGCAGGAGAGGTTTGGATTGGATATTAGAGGAAAAAAATCACAGAAAGAATGGCCAGGAATTGGAATAGTCTGCCCAGGGCAGTGGTGGAATCACCATCCCTGGAGGGACTTAAAGGATGTGGCACTTGGGGACATGGGTTGGTGGTGGGCTGGGCAGTGCTGGGGAATGGTTGGATTCAATGATCTCAGAGGGCTTCTCCAACCCAAATGATTCCATGCTACAGCAGAGGTCATGGTTAAACCATATGACATGCTCTCATCACAGGATAATGTGTTGTCAGCACCTTGAAATAATGCTTATCCAGGAGGTAAATCCTCCAGTGGCACCACATAAAAGAGGAATGTGGGAGAATATCTTGCAGTGAAGGTTTGAGTAGGAGTTTCTTGCAAACATAAAATGAGAAGACTTTCCTTGCCCCAGTGATACCCAGTCAGTGTGTGAGTTCCTCATGGGTTTCCTTTGTTTTTATTTTAGGCCAAATCCGAGACAGGATCCAGTATGGGAGAGATGTTGCTGTGAGTAACACCTTGGCTGTGCCTTTCAGTGGAGAGTAACCTGCTGCTGCTGCTGCTGCTGCTGTCCTTTGGGCCAAAGTGGCTCCTGTCCTTCTTTCCTCATCCTGTCCAGAGCTGGGACAGCCCTCCTGCCCTCTGTCTTCCCCACTGAAGGAGAAACACTGGATCCCCCCCCCCGCAGTGATTTTCCCTTCCAAATCCTGCCATATAACCCATTCTTGTCCCCATTTCTGGTAGACTTAATCCCAGAATGGGAGTATCTTCTGCTGTGCTTATTCCCTGTTTCTCCTGACACTTTAATTGAGTGCAGGGGGTGATTTGGGGGTGACACATCCATGCCTTAATTTCCCCACAGTTTCCAGCTGGTGCAGATGAAGTCAGAGCTCTCCCTTCCTGTCCTTGCCCTGGCACTCGTGGCCTGTGTGAGCACAGCACTGCCGTAAGTTGAACAATATTTGCTTTAATGTGCATTTTTTACCCATTTTTCTTACTGCCTGCATGGGAAGCTTGCTTTGCCTTCTGCTTGCTGCTGCAGAAATTGCAGCAATTGGCTGTGGTCATCTATGATTAAGAGTAAAATATCCCTTACTCCTGGTTAACCCTATGTCTTGGTAGATGGCAAGCTTAAAACTCATGAAATCCTGATTTTTTTGTGCCTTGAAAACAGAAACTTCATAAAGGGCAAAGGTAAAGAAAGACTCATCTGCTCCTTGTGTTAGATGCATTTAGATGTGCAAGGAGTTCAAGCACATTTTTGCTTCTTTTTTCATCATGTGTCAGGAGTGATACATTTTTTTTTTAATAGGAAAAAGCAGCAGAAATCACCTGTGATCTGGCTGTTCACTGGAATGCTCTGCCTTTATTCCCTTTTCTTCGCTTGGAGAGCAAATTTGGATATTACAAAGCCTCTGTTTCTAGGCGTGGTAAGCTGCACTCCCAAAGTTGCTTTGGCATGTTAATTTTTGAGAGAAACATTCAAAACCTTAAAACCACCTGGCCAGGAGCAGACAGTTGCCATAAAGCTGCAGAAGGTGCCAAAATGCAGCTCCAAGGACAGGGCTTGGAGCAGCCTGGGCTAGTGGAAGCTGTGAGATGGGGGGTGGGATGGGGTGGTCTTTATGGTCCCTTCCCTCCCAGCCCCCATTCTGGGATTCTCTCTCCTAGGTGGAGCGGTTCTGGCTGCAGAGCAGTGCTGTGGTGGCTGTGCTGGCAGGGCTGGGGCTGGCCACCCTGGCCAGCCTTGGGAGGAGCACTGTGCTGGGGGGCACCTGGCTGCTGCCATGCCTGGAGTGGCTTCCTGCTCTTGCCCTGGTTGCTTCTCAGCTTTGGGCAAATTACAGGTGAGAAGTTCCCTTGGTGCTGCCCCGCAGGGTGAGTTGGGTGCTCCTGGGGTTTCTGTCCTTGGCTGGGAGTGGGAAAGGCACTCCTCACACCCCATCTAAATTTGCATGGTCACAGCCTGCAGGATTCCCTGGTGTGATCTCCCTCAGAGTCACCAACTCTGTGCTGTAAATGGGGATGTCACAGAGGTCATGGGAAAAAAACTCTGTAGATATGTAAACTTCTAGAAAACCCTTGTAAATGTGTGCTTTTTCTCTTAAGGAGGTTTGCAGAATTCATGTGGCCTGAACTTCTCTTGCTTTCCTTCAGGCTACCTTGTGCCCTAAAGTTTTTTCTGACTTTTTCCCCATTTTTGAAGAGTTAAATCTGTAGTATCCCGTAACCAGATGCAGATGCTTGGATAGGAATCAGTGTCCTAGTAGGGATGTTCTGGTACAGGCTGACCAAGGAAGTGCAGACTTCATCCTCAGGAATCCTTGTTTTGGCACATCTTTTCCAAAAGCTTGTCCATAGGTGAGCCAGTCATAGCTCCTATCCTTGAGTATCATCTGAATCCATACCTGGAGTATGTGCACATAACTTTAATGAAAATAATCCAATCCCAGGTGATGTAAATCTACTTCTTCCTGATACTACAAAAACTTGGCTCTTTCAGTCTTAATGGAAACATTAAAGGATGAGGAGGATTTCAAATGCTCTACAGAACCTTCATTGTACTGGCACTTCAGCACCACCTAATAAGTTTTTAGATTTAGCCCAAGAAGAAATCAGAATTAAGGTGAAGGTGTGCAGTGAGTGTGTATTTTGGCAAAGCTGTAGTGGGTGGTGCTTTTTAAGGGCCTGTGCTTTATTGCTTTGTTTCTGTATCTCATTTTCTCTGGAAATGGAGATATTAAGTTGTTGTAGTAATTAAATTGTTGACACTCTCCATCCCTGGAAGTTCAAGGCCGGCTTGGATGGGGTTGGAACATCCTAGGATAGTGTAAGGTGTCCCTGCCCATGGCAGGGAGGTGGAATGTGTTCTTTAAAGTCCTTTCCAACCTAAACCATTCTGTGACTGTGATATTTTCAGCCTGACCAGGCTGGACTTCCCCTGTGGGTGCCCATTGCATAAAATTGTTCTGAAGTTCTGCAAAACCATGCAAATACCTGGTTCTAAGATTCTGTTTTTCATCTTTTCTCTTCAGCACTTGTGATCAGAGCAACAACTACATTGTTGATAAGTTTGCAAGGAATGTGCTGTCCTCCATGCCAGCAGGGGCAGTGATCCTGCTGAGAGGAGACTTGCCTGGGAATGCTCTTCGTTACCTTCATTACTGTGAGGGCATGAGGCCTGATATCACCTTAGTGGACCAAGAGGTATTTCCAGAAAATGCTGTTTAGAAGATTTAAACATGGGCAGCAAAAATTCAGTTGTTCTTTGATGTCCTTGAGAGGGTCTCTCTGTTCAATAAAGCTCATGATGTGGGAATAAACAAAATGGATTTTTTTTTTCAAAGATGGGTGGGTAGCCCTGGGATGGAGTGTGGTGTGCACATTCCTTTTTCACTGAGAAATGTGAAAAGGGGAATAAAAAAAAGTTACAGGAGGGGTCACCCATACTTCCACTGCCACATTATCCTCACACCTGGCTTTGCAACAAGAGTCTGTGACTTGATGGCAAACTCCAAACCCAATTCCTGGTGTTTAACCAAACCAAATCCTTGTTGTGTGTCTTACCAGCAGTGGCTGTTTTGTGTTGGAGTGAGAACCACATGCCTCTGATCAGAAGGCACTGGTGACCCAGCCTGGTGCTGTGGTCTCTCATCACTACTGACACAGTTTGTGACTTCCCTGAGCAAATGGTTGCTACTCCTGCAGAAACCATTTCTTCTGGATGTAAATCTTCTGATTCCTGTTTTAATTGTGATAATATCTTGTGTTGTAGATGATGACTTATGAATGGTATCTACCCAAGCTGGCAAAGCATTTACCTGGCGTTCATTTTCCCGGGAACCGGTGGAATCCTGTGGAAGGAACATTACCCGACGGGACACTCGCCTTTAATCTCCATCGTTTCCTCAAAGTAAATAAACAGTAAGCATTTCTTTCATATGTAACAGCTTTCCTAAAATCTCTGACCTTTTTTTTTCCTCTTGAAATTGTTTATGGAACAGCTTGGTACTGCATCCAAAAGACCAATTTTCTCCACTGACTTCCTCCCCAGTGGCGAGATTATTTTTGCAATTAAAGCAAAATATCTCTGCAGAAGTAACTCCATCCGGATATAATATTGCCTGTTGTTTTGAGGTTGGTTTGGTTTTTAGGAAGGAGGGAAAAAAAGATGATCTGCAGAGTGTTTACTGATGATTTGTTGTTGTTGTTGTTGATACAATTCATCACAGAGAATAGGAACGTTCCCATGTACTCAGAACGATGATGGTTGGAGAGCAAATTGCTGCTGCTTCTCCTTTGTGAACATTGTGGCCAACTGATTAGCATAGAATGAATGTATTCCAGGAATAATCATCATATAAAAATAGCTTAGTATGAGTGGGGAAAGGATTAGATACACGAATAAGAATAGCATCTGCATTTAGACTAGCTGGGGTGAGCCCTGCGAGGGTGGGGAGGCACAGGAGCACAGCCAGGTGCCACTGGGGAGAAATGGGCTTCTCCTACAGCTTCTGGCCTGTTTGGGAGGTCCAGGAGAGGGGACAGGATGTGCCAGCTGTGCTGGCTGCTCAGGATGGGCAATGCCAGATGGGGAATTAATCTGTTTTCCAGACTGCCCCAAAACGTGCCCGTGCTGATGGGACATGTGCTGGATGGCTGTGTTTGCTGCACAGTGTGGTTTGCTCTGCTCAGGGACACAGGGTGGCCTGAGGTGGCTTCACCATTGCTCTCTCTGTTGGTTTTTTTGGCAGTAAGGAAGTGTTTGTCTGCATAGGGCTTCATGAAGGGGACTCCACCTGGAGAAGGAGCCACTCGCTCTGGCCCTGGGGTACATGTGAGAAGTTGGTTCCTTCTGGAGCTGTGTTTGACCCAGGAGAGTGGATTCATCTCACCAGGAATCTCTATAACTGGACTGAAGACTATGGCAGGTAGGAGGCAGAGGAGCTTCTGCTCCTTCCTGCCTATCATTTTCTGCCAGCAGCATTGCCACACCTGCTGCACTGTTAGAGGAATTAAACAAGAGCCATCATCTCAATCTTCTGTGTTCTGGAGAGAGAACAGGGAAGAATTCTTCTCTGTCAGGGTGGTGAGATGCTGGCACAGCCTAGAGAGCTGTGGCTGCCCCATCCCTGGCAGTGTCCAAGGCCAGGGTGGATGGGGCTTGGAGCACCCTGGGATAGTGGAAGGTGTCCCTGCTCATGGCAGGGAGTTGGAATTAGATGGTCTTTAAGGTCCTTTCCAACCCAAACCATTCAATGAGCTGTGATTTTTAATAGTGTGAAAAATAGCAATGATATCTCTAGTCAAGTATAAGGTCCAATTCACACCTTAAAATTTGATCAGGATCTACAATTACTGAAACATCCAGAAGTTTAAATGTCATAGGCTGAGCTTGAGCTGTGGTGGTAAAAAACATCTCTGGCTTTGAGATCTGGGATGCTGTGAAACACCTGATATACCAGAGGCTCCTTCTATGGAGAGAGAGAGAGGAACAAAGTTTTTGAATGACAGAGAATCAGCTGAATTCCCTGCTGTCAGAGCCACAGGCTTCATGATGGGTTTTCTTTAGCCTGGGAGGTCTGTAGCTGCCTGGGTAGGAAGGGTTGTGGTGGGTGAAATCCAGCAACGTGGATCTGATGGCTGAATTTTGTTTCCATTCCCGTTTAGTTTCAACCCCTCTTCCTGGGAAGCTGTCGCCAACGAGGAGATGTGGCAAGCCAGGTAATTTTCCTTTGCTCTCTTCCAACAGCCAGTGGGCACTGCCAGCTCAGTGGTGTGGAAACACACACCAGAGCAGGCAGCTTGATGGGCTGTGGCCTTATTGGGTCTGCACGTGCCAAGCTTTAGAAGGAAAAGGCTGGAAGGATGAGATGAAGCGTGCAAGGCCACCAGCAAAGCTTTCAGGAAAGTGGCTGTTTTGTTCACCAAAAGGTTCTGCTCAAAGTCTCTCAAAGATCGTTGGGATGTAGGGTGAGGAAATAGATTATGGAGAGAAATTTATATCACTGATGGCTTTGCTGTCCCACATGTGGACATGTTGAAGCTGTGTATAATAACTATGTGATGTGAGCTGGTTGCATCAGGCAGTTTATCACATGGAAGTTTTCCTTGTTTTCCTAGGATGAAAACAGCTTTCTTCATCTTTGACCTTGCAGAAACGGCCAGTGTGACTGCAGAGATGAAATCACAACTTTACACATTTGCATACACTGTAAGTTCTGGATTTGGGTTAGGAATGCTCCCTGCACCTTCCATCATAATTCTTTTCTCCCTCTTTTCTTTTAAATTTCTGGAATTCATGGAAATAGGGTGTTTCCACTCTGCATTCCCCTTGTTTAGCCAAACTGGGAGCATAGCCGATGCAAAGAGATTTGTTCAGGGATTTTATCCAGTCCTGCTTGCCCCTTTGGTCACAGAGCATGCCAAAAGCAAACCAGTCAACACCCTGCTTTTGCTATAATTATGTTGTCTGTGCTGGGCTCCAAACCCATGCCAAGAGATTGCTTGTCCTGAAGTCCCCTCTGTGCACTTGTCCCCTCTGTCATTACACAGTCGTGTGTCTGAGCCAGCAAGTGTAAAACCTGACAGTCTTCTCACTGCAAATTAATTCTGGTGCATTTCACACCAAAGAATAACACCCATAAGCTGGTGTAGGTATCTCTGGAAATGCTGGACTGCCTGAGATGCCAACAGATGCACGAAGTGATCAATGTGTGTCAGCAGAGAGGAGCAGTATTTCGTACTCCAGCAGAGAATCAACAAATGGTTTCCTTAATTCTTGCCCATTTTGCTGTGATTTTTGCTATTCTGCAAAGTTCCCAGGCACATGCCTGCTGTTGAGCTTATGAATATTCCCACTCAAGTCAACAGACTGCTTAAGTCCTGTGGAAGACATCCTGATCTCCTGAAATATTGAGTAAATGTCTTGCAGGCACGGCAGTTAAATCTCTTTTTTCCCCCAGCTTGGTGTAACACCTCTCTGGGGGAAGCACATAATGTGCTGTGGGGTTATCACCATCATCTGTAATGTTTCTAAACAGACAGCTGCTGTTGGAAGGGAAACGTTTCAGGCCCCCTTGGATTTCTGATTCACGCTGCTGAATGGCAAACACAGAGCAAATTACAGAAATACTCCAGCTCTGGACTTGGACATCTAAATAGCATCTGTTTCCTTCCAGGCAGTTTTGAAGCGCTGTTAAAAGCTGTTGCTCCCACTTCGTTCAATTAATTTGCTGCGCCCACCTTCTTTTTTTTTCTTTTTTTTTTTCTTTTCATTCCTTTAACAGTCATACAAAGAAATTGTCAACTCCCATCCCCATCACCCAGTGAACTGGCACAAAAACTACGCCATAGCCTGCGAGAGGATGCTGCGCCTGGGCCGGGGGGACGTGGATCCCGAAACGCTGCTCGCTGAAACTGTGAAACATTTCCTGCTCTACACTGAGAAGGCAGAGGATGATCCCCAGCGCCAGGACATCCTGCAGGCTGTGCAGCACCTCAGGGAGGAGCTGCAGAGGCTGAGGAGGAGGAAAGCAGAGCTGAGGCGCAAAGCTGGGTAGCACCTGGTCCTGCTGAAATGTTCAAGTCGGGACTTAAAATCTGAATTAGTTTTTGGCGGCGTGAAAGTGGTTTTAAAAGGTGACAGGAATGGCAGCAGAGAGGAAATCAAGTGTGATCTCCTCTGCAGGAACACAGTGATGTTTGATTTCTGTTGCCAAATGAACTTTTTTGGGGGTAGGAGAGAAGCTCATCACTGAATAAAATACCAGGTTTCAAAAAGGAGTTTTCTTTTACAAGAAAACTATGAGCTTGTGCTGTGAATATTTTTTTAATGAATGCAGAATCCATTCTAGATGTAAAAATGTATTTAGCATTTTATTGTCTCCTCTGTTGCTGAGCCAAGAGGTTTCCTAAAGCCATTTTTCATTAGCTGTGCTGTGTCCGTTAGTTTTTGTGGTGGGTTCCAGCAGGACAGGCTGTGGAATGTCATCCTCCAGGAGCATTCATTGGTCATTCACTGTTTTGGATGTGCTCTGAGCCCTAGCTGTGCCTGTGTCCAAGGGCACTGCAGATTCATAATCACAGAATCCCAAAATGGTTTGGGTTGGAAGTGACCTTAAAGATCATCTCATTCCAACCCCCTGCCATGGGCAGGGACACCTTCCACTACCCCAGGTTGCTCCAAGATCTGTCCAGCCTGGCCTGGATCACTGCCAGGGATCCAGGGGCAGCCACAGCTTCTCTGGGCAACTTGTGCAAGGGCCTCACCACACTGACAGGGAAGAATTTCTTCCCAATATCCCATCTAACCCTGCCCTCCTTCACTTTGAAGCCTTCCCCCCTTGTCCCATCACTTCATGCCCATGTCAACAGTCCCTTTCCAGCTCCCTGTAACCCCTTTATGTACTGGAAGGACAGGATGTCCTAGAGTGGATAAAGACCAACCCATTTTTTCTGCCTCCCTTGCTTTTCTGGGATAGCTGCTTTCATTCCCTTGGGATTTTATGATAGGATGATCTTTATTGCTTAGAGTTCCAACAGTGAGTAAGAAATTAATGTATTTTCCCTTGCAGAGGGACTCTGCAGGCAGCAGTGTGACATCACCTGCTCTGGGGTGGAGGGACCGTGGTCCTGAGACCCCACATGGGACATAAGAGCAGCTCCCCTGGGATGCTGCTCTCTCCATGGGTCATGGCATCCCTCCTTTGGCCTCTTTCTGTGTGACCCCATCTGCTCTGCCGCATCCTCGTGGCTCCTGGGGATGCCAGAACTGCAATTTTGGAGATATCAGGGGCTTTAACCAAAAGAATTGGGTGTGAATCCAATCTGTTTTTCAATCTGCCCCAACAGCCAAACAACTTCTGGGGTTAAGAACTCAGCTTCTTCTTTTCAATAAAAAAGACATAACGTGTTGTGTTTTCCAATATTTTGTCAGTTAACAGTACTTCAAATGCTTAAAACAGACCCAAAACTCTGATTGTGTTCCTGTAAGGCTCTGTTCATCTAAAATTTCATAGGTTATTCTGTGGTTTTGTGATATCTCAGCCCAGTGTTTTGCAGGAGACAAATTACTTCCAGGCCAGGATTTCTTCTGGACTGGTAAAATTACTAGAGAACAAATAAGTACTTCTGTAAAGATCACATTGTCAAACAGCATCTCTGGAGCAGACTGGGATGGGGGCAGGAGCAAGGGGTGTTTCAGGTGGATGCTCTGCTGGTCTGGACTTTGAGGTGTGTGTAGGGACATGTGGCCACTATTCCTAACAGATCCTTTTAAAATAAACCACTTCTCTCTTTCTCTCCAAGTGCTGATTTTTCCAATTTTCACTGAATGCTTCCCATATAAAAATCAAGCTGCTGTCTAGGAATCTCTAACTTTACTTTTCACTGTCTCACTCTTGATTTCTTTTTGTATGATATGATTTCCATAGCAATTCCCTGTTAATTCCTATGAGCCATTCCTGTACGAACAGCAGATGAGAAATGAGCAATAAAAAAGATGGAAAACTGTGGCTTCTGGGTTGCAAAGCCACAAAGCAGAAGGGTGAGAGGGAAGAGGAGCAGTTCAGGGGTGTCATTTTAACTCTTTGTGTTGTAATTGACTACATTTCAGGTCGGCTGTGCCTCACTTAAATCTCTTCCTTCCACTCAATCCCTGCAGAAGTGTTTGTGCAGAGTGAGGGAATATCACACATTCCTCCGTGCAGCTTTCTCAGGGCAGGCTTTCTCCTTCCCTTCTCCAAACCAGTCCTCTAGCCCCAGAAAAGCATTAGGAATCCAATTTTTGAATGCTTTTGTTACCTGCATTATTGCAAATCCATTCAAGCAAATATACTGAGCTGAGGGTTTTCTTTATCTTGATTAGATGCCCCTCCTTAGCCGCATAGTGTTGAAATAATTGGAAGCTTTTGTGGATCCCGCTATCTGCTCGGGAGAAAAGAGGGGCTGTGCTGAGTATAGTATCATCCTATATTGTAATAAACAGTGGTGGTGGCTGCAAAAAGAACTTTACCACTGGCAAAAGCCTTCCCAGGTGTGAAGAGCAGTGGGATGGTGATGCCTTTTTAGGGAGAAAATCAGAGCCGTGCCATTGACGCGCTCCGTGTCCTTATAAATCCTGTGTGTGTGAGACGCAGGTTATCTTCTACTGGGTGTTCAGCAGAAGATATGCCACAGAGGGGGAAATATCTAGCACTGATGGAACTTCCAAATTTCCTCCCCCTGAATCTGTTCAAATGAGATTTGCTGGTGCTCGCAGACGGAGCCGCTGCGTGGATGTTGCTGAGCCTGTTGGCTAAAAGGCAGTGCGGAGGGATGCTGGCAGAGTTTAATTTTTATCAGCTCCTCTTAGGTGGCACCCTGAAGTTTATCAAACAAGCAAAGCTGATTTGCTCTTCGTTAGTCTCAGTTGCATGAATCGGTTGCCAAGTAAACAGGATTTTGCATTTTCCTAATTACTTTCATATTTGTGTTTTACCTCTATTTGTTCTCTTGCAAAACGGGTCCTAATAATTAGTCAGGCTCCTGCTGCCTAGACCTTAAAAAAAAAAAAAAAAAAAATTTAAAAGAAAAATCNGGGGTGGGGGCAGAGGGGAAAAAAGACTTCTGAGGGTTTTTTCTCCCTTATAAATTCATTTTTGTTACAAGCATCTTTTATACATATTACTAAAGAGAGCGCACTAAGAAATGCAAATAATAGTTCTTTATTTTATTATGACAGTTAATTAATAGCAACCTGTTTTAATGAATAAAGTCACTCAGAGTCCTTCAGCACTTCCTAAGTAGAGGCCAGAATCTGTAGGGATTCTTTTTTCCCCCCCATTGTATAGCTCCAAGACTCGGCGCACTATATAGGGGCTGTATAGAAATGCTCGCTAATGAAGAGGGAGGGTGAGGAACTTGTCTGCATTCAAAGATCACTGGTGAGTCATTCAGCGAGAAAAGGCCCCTTGCTAGGAATAGTCACAGTTCCGCGGCATTGTGCTAGCAAAAGGGTTTGATCAAAGGTCTCCTGCCGAGCTTGCATGGTTTCCTTTCATACGACGACCATAATTAAAACCACTAATTCTCTTTTAAAATGCTGCAGGATGCCATGTAGGCATCTGTCTGGAGTGTCCTTTGTGCTGTCGGGAGCTGTTAAGGACCAGCGCCGAGCGCTTTTCAGCGACATGCCAGTCAGGAAGGTGATTCGACATAAGGGTGCCTCTGAAGGCTTGACAAGGCCTTGACTACACAATTCCAGCTGAATTTGCCCCTTGTCAGCTGCCAGTAAATAAATCTCAAAGAAGAAGGAGGAGGGGGGGAAAAGCTGAAGTTTCATTACCTGATCCCCGGGGCTTTGTTGGTTTTGGCATGGCCCAGGGGGAAGCCCTCGCCCCTCGGGGCCTGGAGCTGGAGTTGGCCATTGGAGACCCCGGCGCCCGGCGTTTGAAGACCGTCAATACTTGTAACAGTTCAGCTGTTAGGAAGACAAATAAATGGAAGAGCCCATTAATCCCCTTTGGGTACTCGGTGCCTTTTGCCCTTTTATCACAGCCTTATTAGGTTCCTACTCATCTTGAACCAGGAGGGATGAATTGAAGTTGTTGAGCACTAATTGGCAAAGACTTTTCATTGCGAGCCAAGAACTTTCACTGACTTGAAAGTAACTTCGCCATGGGGAGGATCAGCAAATTTTTGCCTCGCTGTTAAAACAAAACCCCCGAAATCCCGTTGGGATTCGATGTGGTGTTTAAAAAAATTAGGAAAATATTAAAAAAACAAAAAAAAAAAGAGGGAACTACTTAATTGTTGGGCTTGTCCTTCACGAGGATGTTGGCAAGCTGTGTTTGCTCTTTAAAAGAGAGTGATGGAGGCAGATGTTTGTCAGTTGGAATTCAGGTATCCTGCAGGTGTGCATTACCCAAACCTACTCATGGGACAGGCTCCCCAAAAGCAGTGGGAGATGGTCTGTGAGGGGGCACCACTCTTCTGGACAGTTTGCAACCACTCCAGGGTCAAGCAGAGCAGTGCTGAGGTTTCATATGCCAGGAGAATTCTGGCTGACCTAGAGTCATCTCTGGGTTTAGTGGTGGGATTTATAGATGGGAAGTATTTCAGTGTGGAGGCACTTGAATGTTCTCATGTGAATTGGTTTTTAATGTTGATTTTGGTAAGTGCTGTGTGAATTTGAAGGTATTTACTGAACTCTCTCTCCCCATGTTCCCCACACTGTGTATTTTAAACAAAGACAAAAACTTCTACAAAGTTGTGAAAGCATCTTGTACATGAGAAGTGAGAATGTCATGGGTAACCTCCACCTAGAAGACATTGAGTCGGGGGTTTTAGAGCACAAAATCCCACTGATGTGTCCCCCAAGCTCTGTGTTTGAGGGACACATGAACCAAAGTGCCCACACTAAGGGTGCATCTCCCACTGGATGCCAGAGCATGTATCCTGCAAAACCCACACTGTTTTTCCAGGGATTTCCAGGACAGGGAGCTTGGTGTGGTGCTACCTGAGCAAGCAGGCAGCTGAAGCTCTCCCATCACAAGTGGGGAATGAAGACATCATTGTCAGTACCTTTGGAAAGGTTGTTTAGTTTGGATCTGCCCAATGGATTTGGAGCATTGCTCTTGCCAGGTGGCTGTGAGACACTGCCCGGCTCACGGCCACCAAGGGCCACAGTGGAGGATGCTGGTGGCACTACATTGTCCCTTCCAAGGAGCATTTGAGTGTTCTTGGTTGTTCTGGAGTTGTAGCACATTGCTGCTGGTCAGATTTGGGGAAAAAGCATGTGAGAGGAGCATGAGCTTGGGTGGTTTTGGGGGTCTTTTCTGTCATGTTCTTTGATTTAGTAGTAAAGCCACTTAAAAAAAAAAGACATCTGAAGAGCTCTTCTACTCATGAAGCCCAAGGAGGATCTGCTGCCTGCTTCAGGCCTGAAAGATTTTTCTGCCCAATTTTTTTCCTCAAATTTATTATTTCTCTCTTGTTGCCTCTTGAAGCTTCTGTTGCATTCAAAGTTGATTTTTCAATAAAGGCTTTTTTTTGGGAAACAGAGTGAAAACAAAGAATGAATATGAAATAATTTGATTCAGATGAGTGGAGGGAATTTGTGCTGGTGGAGGGCTGGTGGGAGAGGGTGCTGTGATTGACAGCATCCATCCATCCATCCATCCATCCATCCAGCAATCCTTCACAGCCTGCTTCTAACAAACTGGAGATTTTGCCTTTTGTTGGGTTGAACAAACCCAAGGCAAATGTTCTTGTCACCAGTGAATTTTATCAGTAAATCCTTGATGGTCCTATGCAAAACTGGGCTTTGCTGGTGAGTGAGGAAGAGATACGATGGCCTCGAGGAAGATGAAGGTCAGCCTGGATACTTGGTGTACAAAGGGTTGTCATTGCTGGAGAAAGAGAAGTTCTTTGGAAGTGCTTATTTCCAGCATTTGGGGAAGAAAAAGTCAGAATTTACTACTCGGTTACAAGCTGTAAGGTTTGGCATTGAGAAAGCAGGATTTTTTTTTAGACATTCGCAATCATAATTTTGATCTTTAAACTTAATTGAACTAATTCAATTAGACCATGCCTGTCTTGCATTTGATTGAAGACAGCAGCTTGGTTTTGCTAGAAGGTAAGAGTGAACCATGGATAATTCTGACTAGATATGAAAGAGGATTTTTCTCTCTTGTGGGGGCCCAGGAGGGAGGTCGGAGCCTCCTTTGGCTCAGTGTATCAGCCTGTGCTGATATTTGATCAATACACCCTGCTTACCCATCACATTGACTCTCCTCCAAACCTACTGAGACCTGGTTTTTGTCATATAAAAATTGGAATCTGTGACATGACATGAAGAGGATTCAGTTTCTTCACCTGCTGTTTTATTTAGGACCATTTTGGGCAACAGTCACCTTAAAATAAATTTATTTGAAGAAAACATGAGAAATGGCAATATGGCCTACATGTTTTGTCCTCAATTTCTAAAGGCAGTGTCCTATCGAGGTCCCCAGCACATGGGTGACCTCAAATATCATTGAAAATACTGGGGTTCATTAAATTCAGTGACATCACTCATAACACTTTAATTCTTCCAGTTGTTCCTGGTGTTGAAAGCAACCAGTTTGAAGAAACCCTGGGGTTTCCCCCCCTTTTTTTTCCTCTCCCAACCGAGATCTAGCTTTTTACCATTTCCTTAATATTTGCAGCTAGAAATACAGCTTAAATGGCATTATGCTAAGTAATTATTCTTACAGGATGTGAAATGAAACAAATTTTGCACAGCATGAAATTATTCCTGCCATGGATGGCGTTTGGTGGCAGATTTCTCCGTTTGGACCATAAACAAGGCTCGGTGGCAGCGACACAACTCGAAGCTGGAGGAGGGAGGGGGGCGAGCGGGGAGGAAAACACTACCAAAGGTAAGTCCTTGTAGCAAAAAAATTTTTTTTTTTTCTTTTTGGCTGGATCAAATATTAAACCTGCTACTACAAATTTCACGCTTTGCATTCCTAACGCAGATGCCAAGGGATGATGCCAAAAATTAATTGGAAATAATATTCCTTGCCTTTGTGTGCTACATCCAGCAGAGGGCACAACGGATAAGTGATGGGTGCGACGCCGGATCCGCCGCCGCTGATAAGGCTGCTTGGAATTATTTCCTGCAAAAAAAATATGTAGCAACATGCTTTGGTGCTTATTTCCATTTGGGGATGTGGTCTGGAATGGAGGGTTTAGATTTATAAACCTTCCTCCCCCATCAGCCCCATCCGTAAGAGACTTTTGTGTTTTGCCCACTTTATATTTCGCTAAATTGCTGGGGTTGGTTTGGTGAAGTGTGGGGAGCTGGTTTGGTCTTTGAGTGATATTTTCAATTAAAAACTCAAATCTTGGCTGCTGATAGGGAGAGGATGCATCTTGTGGTAGCGTGTTCTTCTAGCAGGGTTTTTATGTGGGTTTCTGTGGCTAAATAAAAATGTTACAGAGTGAAAAAAAGCCCTAAAGCAAAACAGGTTGAAGATAATGATAAGGAGGGGAATACTGTCCCTTTTATTTATGGAAAAGTGTGAGTTACTGGTTTATATATGACAAAACAGTGGCTGGGAAGAGAAAGTTTCCCATTAGTTTCACACACTATAGAATAAATCCTGTGATTGCACTAGGCAGGAGATAGCTGGGGAGAACATGTAAGAGAAAGCTAAAACAACTTTTTTTTTTTTACAAATTTGCTATTATTTGCATTCAGTAGATATTCCTAAGTAGAGTATTCAGAAGCACATCCCCAGGAACAAGCACAACCCTTAAATCAGCCTCTCTGATTAGGGGAGACTTTTTTCATAAATAACACAGATCAGAAAAAAAACCCCATTAACATGTTCTTCCCACCCATCTTTATTTGGAAAGCTTGATACTTCAAAATATCCCTACTGCTTCCAGCCCCCTTTGCACAAGTGGGATGAAGTGGGAAGGTGGGAAGAGAGGGAAACGTGTGAGGAAAAATACAACAGCACAGTCTTCCTGAAACAACTGAAAAATGTTTTTCACGCTGTTTCCTTCCAGTTTCACAACATCTAAATAAATGCTGCCTTGGAACGAGTCAACATTTGATGCAAACAACCTCAGAGCTCAATCTGTGCAAGGAAAAAAAAAAGGAGTCTGTTTTCGTGTTCTAGCCTCTCCCTATCTTGTTTCAGGGTTTTTGTTTAAATCAACACTTTCCAACTGTGTAGATTTTAGCTGGAGGTTTTTTCGCTTGCTTGTTTGTTTTGGAGAGGAGGGGGGTTGTAATTTCCCAACGTATGGGAGATAAATGAGATGTTTAAAGCACCTCAGTGGAGTGGCATAAAAGCTGGGAAATCAGAGAGATTGTAAAGCTATGTTTGTTTTAGAAATAAAATAAAATAAATCAAGCAAGAGCAGGTTAGAGCTGCTAATACTGAGCTGATTAAGAGCAGCAGTTACATAAAAAGCAGCTAGAGTCCATATTGTAAGTAAGTATTATTGCAGCCACGAGAAATGCAGCTCCAAAGCTTTTAAGGGCTGGTGTGACTTCTTTTTTTTTTTTTTTTTTAATATGAATTAAGTGCTGATGAAAGGTATGAGATTGACAGCTTTGCAAACTCAGTGTTGCTGTTTAATCACATAACCCAGGGTAGTGCCTACAAGACCTGCAGGAGCAAGTTGTCCCAGACTTCTGTTGTCTCTGATTTTAGGGACAAAGATCACTGAGTCCCCATTTCAGGCTAGGAGGATCCAGGATCTAGTTGTAGATCTCTAAGAGAAAAAACATCCACAAATTTGTGAAGTTAGGAAGTGGTGGAGTCCCCATTCCTGGAGGGATTTAAAAGGTGTGTGGATGTAACACTTGGGGACACTGGTTAATGGTAGGCTTGGAAGTGCTGGGGGAATGGTTGGACTCAATGACCTGAGAGGGCTTTTCCAACCTAAGAGACCCATGGTTCCAAGTCTCATAATCCCAAGCCCTTGTGCTACCACTAATTTGTCCCTCAGACCCCAAATGCCTCCCACCCCTTCTGCAAAGCTTGAGGCTGGTGAGAAGTGGAAACCTCCAGTTCCAATGAGGCAGGAAAGCAAAGGGTGCTGCTGTTCTGGTGGGACTGAACCAAAACACCTCCAGGAGCTGGATGTGCAGGGTCTGAGGAGGAGGGAAGGCTGCTCTTGCCCTGGGTTTCACCCAGTATGTTGGAAATGTGCAGCAGCCCTGGCAGGTAATTCCTTTTCCCTTCAGAGGGAGTAAAAGCCATGGGGATTGACTGAACCCATTGAGGGAGGTTTGTGTCTGCTTCCTTTAGTAAGAACAGGGGGGCTGCTCTCCACAAGCTCATGGCAGGTTGATGGTAGGGGATATTTCTATGACTCACAAGGCACTGGTAAGCAGGAATTCCCACTGGGAATTATGGAAATTATTTGAAGCCAGTTTAGATTAGACCAGGTCACTTTTTTTCTGCTGTTGAAGCATTTCTTTGTGATGCTCTACTCAACAGCAGTGGAATAATTCGCCCCATTTGGAGCATTATTTGAGATTATTTGAGCCTTTTGGTTTCTTCCTTATAGGACCATTTTAGAATGTAAACTGTTGAAAAGAAGAAATCATACATTTTGTTTAAAAACCAAAACCAAAACCAAAATGCCCTCACCCCTGAATTTTCAGACCTAAAGTCTGAAAATATAATATCATGATAAATATATACTTGGTAGGAAAAAAAAATCGCATCTCTGCAAGTTCCACTGGAATTTCCTACAGTTCCTTCTGTTTCCTCAGCTTCACTGGTGTCTCATGGAACATGGGACACATCCTGACCTGGCTCCTGAATGGCTCTCCAGGCTGGGGCAGCTCAGGATGAAAACACCTCTCCAATTCCCCTTTGCAGCATTCCCTTTGCAACTCAGCCTTTCCCAGGGAAGACTGTCCTGGAAAGGCTGCACAGCACCAGGTGATCCATCCCATCCTAAGGCAGCAATTCCTGGAGGAATCAGGGGATGGGGAGGTTGGAGGTCCCCTTCTCTCAGTCCATGCTGGAGAAAGCCCAGGCACTGGGGAAGCCCACACAAGGTGGGCTTCTGCAGCTGGAATTTGCATTTTCTGACCACAGCAAACAAGGAAATAACCCCATTTAGTTCTCTTTGTGTACTAGGTTTTGAACAAAACCAGGATTTATACAGATGTGTATAAGCTAAATATTGAAATACAACTGAAACAACGTTTTAGAGCTCAGGCCCACTGGTATATTCCACTCCAAGCAAATGTGCAGCATCAGTTGGCAACTGCCTGGAAGAAAAGATATGAATAGAGACAGCAGGAATAAGTTGCAATGGGCCAATTGAGCTGTTTTTAAGAGAAGAAAATAAGGGCAATTGCTGATTTCTTTGGCCTTGTTCTCAAGTGCTCTGTGCCACAGCAAAGACTTGTGATGACTTTCTACAGGCTTAGCTGCTATGTCAGGAAAAGAAAAGGATCTTCCACTCTTGTATTTTGTTTTATTGGCAGGAAAAACCCATCTCTCCTGTGCAGGATGGTGCTAAGGAATAGAAGAAAGAGGAGAGTGATGTCCCTGAGCACTGCAATGAGCAGGGAGTGGGATTGGAGGGACACAGAGTCCAAAGAGGAAAAGCCTTGTACAATGCATGGGAAAATTGGTGTTTGGTCAGTGGTGAGGCAAAGGCAATTTTTGTGAGTCCCTCCTGTCACACACCCCTGTCCCTGGTGCCCCTGAGGAATGCTTGGTGTGCTGAGAGCTGTCCAGGGTCACACAGCTCAGCTCAGGATCCCTGGGAGCAGTGAGTGTGTCTGGATTCCTCATGGTGGCTGGCGAGGAGGTGCTCAGGGCTGGCTGTGTAAATGTGTAAATGCTCAGGTGGGCTCCTCTGGAGCTCAGGTTTCACCATCAGACAAGAAGCATTTTCCACCATGGCACATTGCTTCCCACTGAGGTGAGGTGCCACAGCATTATCCTGGAGGAAATTCCCCAGCTGTCCCTGCAGGTGCAGAGGATGCCCAAGGATGTGAGGGTGGAGCAGAGCTTTGTGCCTGGGAGTGGTGCCCATGAGGTGGGTGTCACCTCCAGATGACAGAAGGTGTGTAAGGATAAGCTACACCAAAAACCACTCTGGAAGGTCTGTCCATGCTTTTGTGCATCCTTGCCCACGCATTCCTCACTCAGTGCCTCTTTGCCATGTTCCTGTGGCTGCATGGTGACAGTCCCCCTGGGCTCTCCAGGGTTTGTGTGTCTCTGAGGTGACATCCCCACAGACACCAGAAATGTCACGGAGCCAAAACATAAAGGGGATGGTCCCAAATGCAGCATCCTGAATCAAGGCATCCCTAGAGCCCTGATTGCTGCATGCTGAGGGATGTGGTGGGGGAAGCTTGCTCTGTGCTTCTTCCCTTCCCTCATTTCCAGAATGTGGCTCATGTTGGAGGTGGAAAAACACAACTTCTGGACCCAAGACAGATGATGTGACCCTGTCCTTACAGCCAATGTCACCGTGCTTTGGTCCAGGCTCCAGGCTCAGACCTCCCTATGAGTCTGCCTGTCCCTTGTGGTTTGACCTGTGGCAGGGGACAACTCCCCACCTTCCCCGAGCAGACAACACCTCCAATTCCAAACGGGACTGGAGCAGATGGGAATAGCCATAAGCATGTCTCAAGCACCCAAATGTCTCAAATTTTTTTGGCCAAGTGCTGGCCAACGTGGCCACATGCACTGGAACCCCCTAAGCGAGGGGATGCCCCTGTTCCTTCCCCTTCTCCTGGCATGGCCAGTGCTCTGTGGGGTGGGAGGAAGGGCTGGAGCCGGGCAGAAAACACTCCCTGGCACTGCACTCAGCCCTTCCGCTCCGTCTCTAAGTCCCTGACACATAATCTTGGTCCTGATTTGGTCTCCACCTCATCTGGCTTGTGTAAGCTGCTTCCCGTGACCTTTCCTCAGCGGAGGGAAGGAGGGGGAGGGATGGGGGGCATGCTAGCAGAGCCAGACCCTCCTGCCAGCGGGCAGAGGGTGCTCTTGCCTTGCATATCCCGCTCCCTCCGGATAGCCGAGGCTGTTCCCCTATAAACCAGCCCTTCCTTCCCAGGCGCTCCAGCCCTGGGATGCCCGAGCATCCCCGAGCATCCCGGAGCATCCCCGCTGGCCCAGCGCGCCGGCGATGGATCTGCTTCATTAATATTCCTGCTCGAGTGGGCGGGTGGAGGGAGCGCTGTGTCTAACCTACTTTATTCAAATAGAAAATGCGTGTGGTGGAGTGAGAGGGGAGATACAGGCTCTGCCATAATTCCAGATTTAATTGGAAATTTAGTAAATCTGCTAAAATATTTAGTGGTTTCAATTTTTTCCCCCTCTTCTGTAAGAAACAAAGGATCCCGGTTTATCGTGTGTCTTTCAACAACTTTAATTTCATTTGTAGATTAAGGATGGAAGTAGCATTTCCACTCGATTGCATACTGGGCATTAAGGAGACAAAAACGTTCATTGTTTGCCCGAAGTCGGAGGGGTTTGTGCAGACATTAAGCTGTAGGTGGCATTCTTTATACCTGACATCAGGAGCTTTTGTCAGCCTTCAGCTGACAGGATTCTCTGCTGACCCCTCTGAGGTGTGTGGAGCAGTGAAAACAACCAAACCATTTCTGCCAGGTGATGAGGACTCGGGGAGAAGTGGGACAGTCTTATCACAACCCACTGGGGCAGCAGCTGCTCACAAAAATCGGTAATTCCTTTTTTTTTTTTTTTTTTTTGAGGGACCATCTGAGAGAATTAAAGAGCCAAGAGTTGGTGGCCTTTCCTATAACAAAGTCAATAGCAACCCTGGCCCAAGAAGAGAGCATGAAACCCTTGGGTGTATAAAAACTCATATTCATGGGTTTGGAGCAAAATCTGTCCCATTGAAGACTTCTTGGGGCCAGGGCTGAGGTTAGAGGGTGGGATCCTGGGCTCAGACCCTGGAGAGTCACTGGTTTGTGGTTAAAACCAGTATCAGGCCCATTTCAGGGTGATATTTTTTGTACCCATCCAGGACAGGAGGCGAATGCAGATAACAAAAGTTGTATTTCCATGTATATTATATAGGTAAACTCCTGTTTTGGCCTTAATTTTCCAGCTTGGTCTTAAAAGTCCATCATGCATTAAAGTAATCTCCCAGTCAGAGATGTTTTTGGGGCTGTCTTGCAAGTTTTGTGTTGTTTGTTTCCCAACAATGACCATTGCTTCCATGAAAATTGGTGGGAGTTTGTCCCTCAGCTCAGATGGGAGGAGGGTGCCTGTGCAAATCCAACCTCTTCAGTTTTACTATTTTTTTTTTAAATAATCCTTTGCTTGTATTTTCTCTCAAAAACTCAGCCCAGCCCCTTCTGAAGCCATCTTTCTGTAATTCTCTTAACTACTGTAATGCAAACTCACCACAAAAGCTCCTGGAGAAATCAAGGCTTTTGTGAACACCAGGCGTGAGGAAGAAAATTGTCGCCTAACCTTTCAGCCATCCTCATTTTCAGGGGAGCAAAGGACAATCTCTGGAGACATAGTTGGGTTTGGTTTTTTTATCTGTGGCAGTTAAATCAGATTTATTAACATTCCACGTTATGAAGGTGGGAAGCAACATTTGTTTTCCTGGGTCTTAAGGGAATTTATCCCGCTGTCATTAAACTGGATTTTAAACCACCATTTAATGTTTTGTTATTTTTTCTCGGGTGGTTGGTGGGGTTTTTTTGGTTGGTTNTTGGTTTGGTTTTTTTTTTTTTTTTTTTTTTTTTTTTTTTTTTTTTTTTTTTTTTTTTTTTAGCATCCAGTGTTAATCCTGCAATTGGAAACCACAGTGGATAGAAGTACTGTGTAACTTGCTTCCAGAACAAATAAGGTACAGCAGCTAATTTTAGTTTTAGGTTTCAAGGAGGGGGAGAGGAAGGGGGTAAGGCAGCACCTTCCCTTTATGCTGTGAGACAGCCTTCAAGTGCGAAAGCAGAAATTCCCAAGCTGAGATCTGGTGAATGTAGAAAAGGTTCATTTTCAAAATTGCAACAGCCTGTACTTAGGTGATATTAGAAGACACCATGACAGTAAAGTAGTTTTATGCATAGCGGCTTAGCTAACATTTTGAGAACTAGTTTAGTGAAGCTATCAGGTTTAAAAATACCAAGCCACAAAGTTTTAATGAAACTATGCTTGGATCAAAGTACCATAAAGAGCATCCAAGAACTGCTTAAAAGATCCTTGAGTGGAAATTAGAATGGATCTTCAGGATTTATTCTGTAAAGCCTGTCTATTTTGACCTTTTTTCAGTCTCATATTAAGGCAGCTGAAAGTGTGTTTTGTTTGGCTAATGCTGGGGACTCGCTGGAGCTATTAGGTCTGTTAAACTGAGGCTGCCACTAAAGTTTTAGTATGCATTAATTGACTGATAAGGACTTGGGAATCAAATGGCTGAAGGAAAGGGCTATCATAGATTTCTTTTTTTCCCCCCTTCCTTTGCTTTATTTCTCTTTGCACTTCATTTACATCCTGAGCCCTATTGGTGATCCAGATTTGAATAAAGCCACAGCTTAAGCAGCGATTAGATCTCAATAGCTTGGATTTTCAATGAAATTGTGGCATCGTTTTTTTTGCCACGCGTATTTAGCGGGAGGTGTGAAAATTGACACCTGGTGCAACTTTATCTTTGCAAACACTGCCTCGTTTTATGCACAGACTTCCCCCTCGTGCACAAAACATTTGCAGATGCGCATAGATAGACGTGTGTATAAAATCCTCCTGAAATTAGGGTATTAGTTGATAGGCCTTTGACTCTGTCAATGTCAGGGGTTAGTGGGAAACAAAGACAGGGCTAAGGAAAGCTTTGCAAGAACGGAGGGAGATAAGAAGACCTCCCCCTTCCCCAGGTTAATTTTTTAAGCATGTCATCCAAACGTTCAAAGCAGTGATCCTGCAAACACTATTAGAAGAAGAAAGCCATCAGGAATATATAATGCAGTAAGGGGGTTTTATTTTTTACATTCTGATGTTATTATCATTACTCTTATTATTATTATTATTATTATTTGGAAGCAATATGTTTAAAGTTCACCTGCTAATCCTTAAGCTGTTGATACGACGATGTCAAAAATGATGGGATTTGGTGATTCTCATTATTGTTATGTATTGTTCCTCTCTAGCATTCCAAATTAATATTTATAAATGCCAGGAAAAGTAGTCTTTTTATAGACATGAGAGCTCCCCAACTCCATTTTTATTTTCTTTTTAACAAATAAACATTGTATGCAATATAGATGATTGCATTTAGGAACAAAAATTATTTCCCAAGCAATCCATTTGACGCTGATTGGAGGTTTTTTTAACTTCTTTTTCTGCCATCAAGATGACAACCTGTCTATGTGACCTCCCCTTACCACCGTTCTCAACAATCATTGTCCAAATTCAAATAAATACTGATTGCAATGAGCATGATCAAACTGACACAAATACTGAAATGGGTCTGAAAATCTACCAAAAGGCTCTTCAAGCACCAGTGAAATAAAACCAATGGCTGGGAAGGAATTTTGATTCGTGGTCATCTTCTTCATTTGAGTCACTTCATTTCTAGAGGAGTTCTGTTTTTCTCCTGAGTGATTTGTCCCACGGACACAGCTCCCTCCTGATGGGTACAATCTCAGAATCATGGAATATATCAAATTGGAAAGGACCCACAAGGGTCATTAAATTCCAATTCCTGGCCCAGCACAGGACACCCCAACCATCCCACCACATGCCTGAGAGTGTTGTCTACCAAAAGAGACTAATTATCATTTGGCTGTTCTTAGCCAAAGGAGGGATTGTTAAGCTGTTATTCCAAAGTAGGGAATGGGGTTGCTGGGTGGGAGAGACATGGGCACACACAGCCTTGGTGAACAATTTTGGACTTGCCTGGAAGTGCTGAGGGAAGGACATTCACTCCCTGCAGCAGGTTTACATAGCTATTTTTAACCAGTTCCTCCAACTCAACAAGAAATAAAGAGGAAAAGAAGAAAGAAAAAAAAAAAAGAAACTCCAATTTCTGCTGACCTGCACAGCTGCCTTATTTGGGGCTTTCTATACAGTGAGAAAAAAAGTGTGCTCCAATTACCAGGCAAGCAACCCAGATCCAGACTGCTTGTGGAACTCATTTCTGAAACATTTGCAATGAGAGCAGTGATCACCTGGCCAAGCTTAAGAGAGGTTCCCAAAATTACCAGCACTGCATACAGAGGAAATATTCTGCAAAGGATGAATACCTTCAAGGTTGCATTGGGCTGGTGAAACTGTCCCAGCATCTGGAGGCTTTGTGGACATCTGTCCACCCCAACTTCACCTCTGTAGTGAAGGACATGATTCATTCTTGCATCACTCCCTGCTTTTGGGGATAAATCTTTGCGTGAGCTCCTTGGGGCAATGCCTGGGTTTGAGACTGGGGACATCTCATGGGAATAGGAACAGGGGACTGGTTTAAATTCAGGCAGGAAGGAAGAGAGGAGATGATTTATCCTGGCTTGATGTGTGCTGAAGGTTGCTGGTTGTGCAGAGACTGATTGTGGGAGGGCTGAGGCTGCCGAGCTTTAATGGACTGTGCTGCTGTAAATACAGAGAGACGGGAACTGATGGAGAATATATTCAGGCTGGATATCAGAAGGGAGTTTGAGACTCTCAGACAACAGAGATTTGGGAATGGCCTTGGGGCAAATGCTCCAGTTCATTTGAAGCTGAGGCTTGTTCAGCCTGTGAAATGGGATTGTATGACTTGGTTGCTGGGGAATGTGACGGGAAGGACTTGGTGATTAAAGGGGGCCCTTCTTGTCCTCAAATGGGTTTTAGGATGTTTTAGTTTCTTCTTTGGTGCTGGAGGTGCTTCCCAGAAAGTCCTGGAGCTGCTATCATGTTTTGATGACCATGGCAATTGACACTGCTTTTCAGGGTTGTGGCACATTCTGACAGACATGGATGGAGTGAGTGTGCCCTGGCTGAAGAAATACCTGCCTTGTAAGTGTAGGCACACTCTGCTTGTGGGCTGTAGTTTTGGTACAATCAAATGTTCCACCTTGACCTCTCAATGGTCTGGGCTGCTTTCACATCCTCAAAAGACATGAAACTGTCAATGACTCCTTTGAGCCCTTCCCTTGAACTGGGGTCTCTAATGTAACATCACATACACTGCAAAAGACCATTTTTAGCACTTTCAGCATTTTAAATGTTGCATTTGAAGCAGCCGGTCCAGTAGCTGCCTGTTCTGCTTTCTATAATACAAACTGGCATCTTGGCACTTGGTTGCAGAAAGGGAGCACATGGCACAAGTCTGGGTCAGGAGTCTGGATCTCATAACTCAAACTGCTTGGTGCTCATTTTTTGCTGCAGTCTTGTAGGAAGATACTCATTCCCTTTTCCTCTCAGCTGCTCTCCAGCCACTCACTTGGGGGATCTTATAGACCTTTTGTTTCCTAAAGACTCTGGGTTTTCCCAGAGGTTTATATCCTACAGTCTACTATATACAGACACACAGGTGCTCTAAATTAGAAATATTTATTTCTGGACTGGTTTCCCTCTTCTTTAGACATCTGTAAAATCAGTGCCACTAGTAGAAAGAATGCATCAATCAATGCCAGGCAAGTAGATGAAGAGCACTGAAGACTTGAACAAAGTGGGACTGACCTGTGAAATGGGGCTGCTGTCACTGTGAAGTGAAAACTCGGGGCTGAACTCATCCCTGAAATGGTGAACCCTCTCTAAGAATCCAAAGTTATTTTTCCCATAGATATTAACAAATAAGGACATTCTTGGGAACAAAAGTGATGCTCCTCTGAGGGACCCACTCTTGGCAGCCACTGCAGGGTCAGACAGGATCAGATCATCTATCATTAGCTTTTCCCCACGTCAGGGACCCCCTTGCACCCCAAAACTTTGAGTGTCCTTGGCACAGATCTTCCACGTGTTACTGATGGCAGATGCAGCCAAACCTCGCCAGAAACCAGAAGCACCAGCAGGTGATTTGCTTCCCTGAAGGAGGACAGCAATGTCATTTCATGGCAGGAGATCCATTTTACCACCTCATTTCCAGCAAAGGAATTATTTCATTCACTCCAGCCTGCACCTGGAAGTCATTCCCCAGCCCAGCCAGCAGCTTTGTGGCAGGTACTGCCCTTCTCCTCCCCCCTGCTCTGCAGCCTGTACAGGATGGTTTGTGGCACAGAAAGGACATCACAACTCACAAGCATTTCTCAGGAAATAATTGAGGATCTCCTGCCAGGATTTTTCTTCCAAGGGATGCTTCTGCCACTGCTCTGCTAAGGGAGGAGTTTTGGAAGCCAGCCCAACAACCTTGTCATTGCTCATGATGAGAGTGTTGCAAGGCTGAAATGAAGGATATGTGCAAAGGAAAAGGAAAGAAAGGTGAGGGATGGAAGGAACTGATGTCCATGCTGCTCAGCAGAAGGCTCATTCCCATCCAAGAAGGGCAGAGAGGAAGGGAAGGGCTTGGAAATCCTTTCCCACAAGGAAAACTGATGCCTCCTTTGGATAACTTTCCTTCTTTCTTTCTGTGCTTATCATTTGTTCCGCCTATTCACGGGAGGGACTCAAGCAAAACAGGGGGCTTTGTGTTCCTCCCCCATGCCCTAACGAGGGGGGAGTTTCGGGGCTGGCACTGGGGAGTGTGTGTTCACACACCATGGAGAGGGGACCCAGCCTCCCCAGAGTGGGGACAAGAGGAAAACTGGAGGATTAAAAAAAAAAAAAAATAAAAAAGGGAATTTTATGGCAAATCCGCACCTTCTAAAGTGGGAGTTTCTTAAAGGTGATCTTGGGAAATACTTTCTGCTTGTGGAGGTGTTGATGCCTTGAGCCAGCCCAAAGGCTCATGGCTCCTCTTTCATCAGAGTGTCTGTGCAGCCTCTCCCAGGGATGCTCTGTACACAGTTGTGCCTCACAGGGGGTCAGTCCCCTTCAATCCTACAAATTTATGGCCAGCATGTCCATAAATCCTAAAGGCATGGATTGCCAGATGCAGGAAGAACATATTTTTAAAAAAGCATTAAAAAAAAAGAATATTTATTGTCTTCTTTTTCTTGGCATCTCTGTCCATGGCAGGGGGTTGGAATGCAATTATCTTTAAGGTCCCTTCCAACCCAAACCTTTCTAGGATTCTATCTGATTCTATGATTCTGTAAATAGTGGCCAAAGCCATCAGTCTGGCCATCAGTTGCCTGACCCAGAATGGTTACTATTAAATATTTCAGGCCATCAGTCTTGGCAAATAAAGTGTTTGAAATCAGAATCACTCTGGGTGCAGGTAGAGTTGACAAATCTATACCAGGGAACCTTTAATGTGTTCCACCAGAAGACCAATGTAGGAATTTTTTCCCTGCCAGTGGCTCAGACTTGTGTGGGTTGGATGTTTGCCTTGCTCATTTTGCTCCTGCTGCTGACAATGGACATTTCAAAGAAAACAATGATGATTTCTTGGAATAAAATGTGCTTGTAAAGAGAAAAAAAAAATCTCAGAGCCATTTGCTGAGCTTTTATCATTGCTCTTGGGAGCAGAAAGGAAATTGGCCGCGTGCTGCCTGTGAACAAAGTGCTTTTCACGCCCTCCTTGAAATCCACCCATGTTTGGCCAAGTTATCAGTCGAATGCATGTTCTTTAGAGGTTTGTTGAAATTTGGCTGCTTCATTTCTCTGAAGACACGGTCTGCCCAAGGCTGTTGAATGGGAGAGGGACTTTTTTCCCCAAAACATGACTGACTTAACTCCCTGTGTTGATTGAGCACATCTAAGGATAGCCAGTGAGTGAGCCAACAAGAGCCCAACACTTTGTTCCATATGAATAAACCACTCTCAAATGTCTTTTAATTTTTTTTTGTAATATACAAAAAACCAGTATCTTGGATAAAATCTTGCTGATTACAAATCTGGGTTATGAACAAACTTAAAATGGGTGCTAAAGATGCAATACTGAGCACTCAGTGGCTGAGGAGCTCTCAGAACTCACACTGCCTCTGCAGGCTTAATTTGCCTTCCTACTGCCTATGGCTTATGATAATTTTTAATTACCCAATCACACGATATCTTTTCCCACAGGATCCTTGCTCCTTTGCCACACAGGATGGACAAAGATCTCTTCACAGGTACTCAGTTGGTTTTTCTTTTCATGCTTATTCATCATGTTGTAAACCAGATGTAAATATGAATCTACTAATTAAAACCACATATATTTTATATGGCAAAACAATTTTACTTCTGTTTTATCCCGCAATGTAAACAGGGCCCACCATGGAAGCAGGCAAGAGAAAAGGCACCTGTAAAATCTGACTTTGACCAGTCTTAGCAACAATTTTTTCCTTAATGTTGTTTGCCTTCAATAATTTAACTTTTTATAAAACTGGAATAATAATGTAGCACTATCTGTCTGGAAAAAGTCAACTTCTTTATTGCTTGAGAAGTGTTGCAATACAACAGTGATGCGGTCCTGTATAAACCAAGATAGGCAGCAAAACTCTGTATTTAATACATGCCCAGCACACAAATAAAACGTGAAAAATGTTTCATTTTGGTCTTTAAGCAACAGAAGGAGCCGAGGAGGAGGTAGCAGGAAGCTTAGAATTGGAAAGTGATAGCTTTGGCAATGCAGTGCAATGATTGAAAATGACATCTTCCACACACCCAATTAAAATTCATACCTTTTAACCTCCACAGCCATCTGAGATCTGTATCATTAAGACTGATTCAACAAGATGCCTTGATATTCTAAATTATTTGTATGCCTGGTATTCCAAATAAACATTTGTGAAATTCATTTCAAAAGATGTTAACACTCGTGAAACCCATGTGCCCCAGAGGGATTATATAAATTTCCATGTCAAATATTTGAAGCAAAGCACTTGTACAGAAACAGTGTTTTTTGTGTTTTGATGCCTTTCATTTCCATAAACTAGATTACTTTCTGAAATTACTTTCACACAGAGAACAGTTTCTATTGAATTCCAGTCAGTGAGCTCCTTGGAGTGTGATGTGAATAAAATATGACTGGGTTATGTAGCTTCCAGGATGCATATGCATCTGTGCTGTGTAAGCAGGGAGAAACAAGTTTGGATTTTATCTTGAAGTGGGTTCATACACAGAGAATTACTGTCTTAAAGTAATTGCTAAACGACTCCTTCATTTATAACCTAACAAGGAAACTCTCTAGATTGCTGAATCCAGCCCCTCTACCTGGCTAACAATGACATGATCTCCCTCAGTAAGCAGAGATTTGCTGGCAGGCAGCAATTCCTGGCTGTCTGTGGCTCTTCAACAGAAAAGTTTTATCTGCTTCTTGCAAACACTGATTCTGCCAAAAATTCACACGCACACATTCACACAAAAATAGATCTGAGTAAACATTGCCTCCATTGTGCTTGTTTTGCCAACCCTGTGAAATGATCAAATACCAGGTATTTAAACGGGAGATGGAAGGAAAAATTTTGCCCGGGGTGTAGGGGAGGGAAGCAGCTGTGAGATTAAGTGTTTTTACATAAACTACACACACAATCTCCATTGTTATATAATATCCCCCACACGGGTGTCTTAGGTCAGCTTCTGGAATTGCTTCTAGAAAAGAGGGTGAAATGCCAACTCTGGGGAAAAATTCAGGGTTCAGCCTTTCATCCTGCAGCAAATCCTCTAGGTGCTTCCTGCTAAGAGCACACCTAGAGCTGGGTGAACCCCTTGAGCACCCTGGAGAAGCACCTTGCTGCACAGATCTGCATTTTTGCAGTTGTTCAGAACCTGGAACTCCCCCATTTACATCAGAAGAAATTTCACATGTGGAAATTGAGGAGCCAGGTCACTGCAGCCAAGACTGAACGCTGGGTCCGAGCTGTTGTCTCCTGCTGTGGCAGCTGTCCCTCTGCCCAAAAAGCAGATGCCTGCCCTGGCTGGGGTATGTAGAGATTCATTTGCAGCCCAGATAGCATTTGGTTTGCTTTGCCTCGTGGCAGCCCTGGGGTCAGATCCTCTAACCAAGAAAGAGATTCCCTTACTTTAGCCTGGAAGTGCTGAATTGTTTTGGGTGCCTATCAGGAGTGCAAATGCCACAGCTAAGCTAAGCTTGATGCTTTCAGCTTGTGTGGATGTGGGCTCCTAGGAATGGAAATTTGCTTTCAGCTGGTGAGAGGTGTGAGGCTTTTCATGCTTTTCTGTGATACTCAAACCAGCACTGTCCAGAGGGGATGAGAGAAGGAGTGAATTCCAGGACAGGCAGAGATGTGATGGGAGACACTGAACCAGTCACAGCCCTCCTGCAGCTGTAGTTCTCCTGTATGAAAGGACAGGCTGCTGGGTTTTTCCTCTTTTTATTTTATAGCCAACGAGAAACCTCCTGATGTCCTTGAAAAAGTCAAAACTAGTGGGAGAACATCTTTCTCTGTCCTTTAATGACTTTTATCCTTCTCTCTACTGCCTCACTGTTCAGGGGCATGGGCTCCAGACCAGCAGCATCTTATTTCCCCTCTTGTCACCTGCTCTTTTCTATTTCCCCATGTTTGGACAGGTCCTTAATAAGGAGAAGGGAAATGAGTTAATGATCCCACAGCTGAAGTCAGCAGAATACAACTTTCCTGTTTTCAGGATGTTTCACACATTTTGTTAAATATAGCTTTTGTGTAGCGAGAAACCCAGTAAAAAAATAAATGTTGAAGGAAAAGGAAAGGAAAAAGCTGAAACCAGTGATGCTGAAGTGGAGCCTCATAAGATTTCAGGTTTGATTCCTCTCTGAAGTGACTGGTTCAAAGCAGTGCTGAGGATGCCCAAAGCCTGCCTCAGGCACAAGCCAAGGGGATGTTACACCCACAGAGGGGAACAAGATGCCCATGGCTCTGCTGTGGCTGGCGCGGGCAGGGGCTGCAAGGGAGGGTGAGAACAGTGAACAGGAGCAGGAAATCCAGCTCGCAGGTGTCTCCTGGTTCTGCTCCTCCTCCTGCTCCTCCCCACGGCTGCAGTCCTTTGGCTCTGGTAGCAAAACCTGTTTGGCCTGAGTGGCAGCAAAGCTCGAATTGCACTGAGACACATCTGCCACAATGTCACTGTCTCCTGTGCCTATAGCTTGGGGAGGGCAGGTGGAGAGATGTGCCACTGCACCACAATTCCCTTGAGGAGACCAGGGGGAAGCACTCTGTTTTACACACAGCCTCCAAGGCATTCTGCAGCCACCTGGGTTCTGTCCTTTTCAGGCTGCAAGAATTTTTTGCCTCATGCCTTTCCAGAGCAAAAGACATCTGACTGGATCAGGACAAGACCAGCTCTGCTCCCACTCAAACATCAGTCCACAACCTCTCCAGTAATCATTCCTCATTACTCAAGGCTGACAATGCAGGGACCAGAGTGTAGGAATAAGGGGAACAGAGTTCTGAAGTCGGAATACATTAAATACAGCCTCCCTACCTTTCCACAGATCCACCATTTTCCACTGGCACAGCTCACCTGAAGGAGCTGATGAGAGAGGATTTTTTTCACTGGTTAGTGAAAGATAAAAAGCTGATTTCCAGCAGTTGCCAAAGAACATCAGGCTAAGAAGTAAATAGGGTAAAAAGAAATGGGCTGCAATATATGCTCAGTCTTTGGTGCATTTCTTTAATGCCAGTCTTTAGGGGCAGACTTTGCAAAAATCCCCAATTATTTTAGCTGGTTAATCTGGTCCAAAGTAGGCTGTTGGCCAGCCTATATGCTCTGCGTATGATCTGGCTTAGCTAATCTGATAAATTCCAGTTTATTCTCTGGGTAGGTCCTGCAAATCCAGGACTATTTTAATTAGAGAAGCCGGGCAGCGACAGTTTATTGGGCAGTGGAGGTAAATTCGCAAGTCCTTGGGTCAGCGCTTGCCAGAGCTGCAGGTCATTTGGGTTAACGAGTTGCCACTGCCCTAAATGATGGCTTTTCCTTCATCTCGCTGCTGCTAGGCTGCTTTTAGCCTGTTTTTACAGATGAGCAGGCCCCAGAATATTACTGACTCCAGTCTTGGGCTGTGGTTCAAGCATGAAGCACTTTCTGCTCAGTCCTTTCTATTTCCCAGCCTCGGTTTTGCTGTGCCTCTTTGAACCTAAACACAAAATGGACATTGATTTTTAAAACAGAGGATTTGAATCTTTAGTTTTCCTTATGTTGCTCCTTTTGTAGTGGAGCCTGCTGAGATAAAGCTCCCAGGCTGTCAGTACTGTATCCTCCTTTCAGAGGAGAGTTTGGACCACAAAGATCTGTGGTCAGGGGAGACAGAACACACAGAAGATACCTCTGGACAGTGGTTCTATGAGGAGAAAGGAGGCTGCAGAGTCACTGAGTGCCTGACACAAGGCAGTAGAGCTGGGATGCTCTGCCTCCAGCCACCCTCTCTTCCACATGACAGAGCAGGAAGCTTCAGCTACACACAGTACAGCTCCACTATTTCTGTCAAAGACAAACCATTTGTCATTATTTCTATCTGATGAACTTCATGCCATTAAAATTGAGGACGAGGTGCACAGGACTTCCCAATTTCCAAGGCAGATCGTTTGTCAGAAAGCAAAAGCTTCTGTTCTTTTTCTTCAGAAGGATAAGTGAACTGTGCCTATACTGGGACAAGAGACCATAAATAAAGCTGAAATAATGGGAGATCACTCAAAAATTCTCCACGCTTTGGAAATATTTCCATTCACATTTGTAACGCTGAAGAAAGTGGAGTTTTATATAAGAAACTGGCTGCAGAATAAGGACATTCCTATCTCTGCCCTAAACTTCCCGAAAAAAAAAAATCCTTCCTGGCTGGTCTTTGTCTCCTCTCCTGTGAACTGAAATTCCTCATCCTTTTTTCCATCTGAGCCACTTGTGAAAGGTTTTGATCTGTGTGTTCAAGGTGCTGGAAGAGATCAGTGCAATGCTTGAAGATGTTTCCCAGAGAAAGAGAAACAAAATGCAGCCCAGAGCTCGGATTCTGTGGGCAAACTCAGATTCCTTGTCCTTGTGTGAAGGATTTTAGTGGGTGGGGGGGGCTTTTAGCCCCACTGCCACCCCCAAGGTGGAAGCACTCAGCGCATGTCCCAAACTCCATGTTAAGGATAGCCAAGAGGGATCTCTGCTGGGCTTTGTTTTCCTCTCCTGACTTTGTCCCAGTGCTGGGGCATTTTGCTGATGTGCTGGAGGACACGAACACCTTGATGGGCCCCATCTGTTCCAGCGGGGCGAGCACAGCTGAACGCTTGTGGGGGTGCCCCGCGTGCGGCTCGCGAACGCGCCTCGCCTTTTCCATGGTGAAGCTCTTGGCATCGGCCGAGCTCCCCGGCACCCGGAGGGGGGAAATCCTGAGGTAAATTCGAGTAGACGTGATGTTAGAACAGAACTAAGCGTCAGGGCACGCCGGGGTCGCCAGGTCTCCCAGCAGGGACAGGTGCCTGCCACTCCGGGCCTGGCCGCCCGCCAAGGCCCGAGCGCCGGGCCCGCTGCCAGGCCCGCACGGAGAGCAGACACAAGGCCGGGCCCACCGGAGACAATGAGCGCTTTCCTTTGCTCTCCCCGCCTCTCCCAGCCCGGGCTGGTGCGTGGCTGGTGCCCAGGTTGCTACGTGGCATCTCCAGGGCTGGCAGTGAGGATGCTGGTGATGCCGTGCGGCGCCTGGAGAATATTCTGCTATTCTGCTGGTGGGGGTGGGGGGAGGCAGGAGGGGAGTGAAAACCCAGAGTCTGAGGTGATTTCTGGGTTGTGTGCAGCACGTCCAGGCCGGAATTTGCATATGCAAGTGTCCAGCTGTGCATCCCGACACTCGCTGTGCATCCTGACACTCGCTGTGCATGAGCAAAGGCAGCCCTGTGCATGTTTAATGTTCTGCTCCAGCTCATGGTTGCTGCTTCTGCCTGATTCTGCCTCCAAACATCATGGGAAGGGTCTGAAAATCCATGTGGCACATCGTGTGGTACCTGGAAGCTTTTCCTCCAGCCCTGTATTTCTGAGGCTGTTTGTTTTCTATCTCCAGATATTAAGAACGGAAATATTTAGTGGAAAACACTGAATAATTTTTTGCCAGAAAACAAAGGTATCATCGTTAAGAGCTCTGAAAGTCATGCCCTATGAATTCAGAATGGCAAAAGAAAAAAAAAAAGGCAAGTCTGTTCAAGTCACAAAGAAAAAATAATTTTTTTCTCTTCACACCACCTCTTTTCCCCCTTCTCTGCTTTCTCTCTTCTCATCTGCTAAATGAGATGTTTCCACAGTTTCATTCAACACAGGATGGCAGTGGCAGAGCTTGGCAGCTCTGGGAGCAAATGACTTACAACCAAAGGACAGCTTGAAAGGCAAACACACGATTCACTGAACGTCTGGCAATCCAGAGCCTGTCAGTGACCCCTTCCAACTTGCAGCTAAGGAGCACTGGACAGTTCCTTAAATAAAATGCATTTTGCTTTAGCGTAGGAGCTGACCATGCTGACTTCTGTCATCTCTTACATCTTCTCCTATTTTCTTTTGCATTTGCCATGTGTGTTGTTCTGCTGATCCCAGTTCTGAGGGGAAGCGTAGCAATACAGCTGCTGTGCATTTCTTTGTTGTTTCCTTTCCTGCCTTGGCACCTGTAGCCACTGTAACTAAGCACTTTACAGTAATCTTAAAAGCCTTCCAAAAATACTGTGACTCATTAAAACTGACTCAATAATAAAATCGATGGCAGCCTTCTATTCCTTCTGGAAAACTCATCTGCCCTGCAGTTCCAGACAAAAATAAACGAGATAGTTTTTAGTTCTGGGTTTTTTTTTTTTCCCCTGCAAAGCTTGACTGAAGAAATAAAGTCTCACGTGATATCAGGACCACCAGACTTTGAATTTTTTAGGTGCTGCACCTGTGCACATACACTGCTTCTGTGCTTCCTCTCTATTTCCAGCCCTACATTTAAGATTGTGGGGTTTGAGGGAAGAACTGAGCCAGTGCTGCTGCAAATATTTAATAAAAGAGAGTGATAGGGAGCAGCTTTTTCACAGCAGCATTTACCAGACAAAGAGCTGCCATCTCTGCAGGAGGAATATGCACAGCCACATGTGTTATCCATGAGTGTGCTTGCTCCTGGCAAAGACATCCTTGGAAAGCATCAGGACAATGGGATGGTGCCTTCAGCTCTACTCCTCCTCCACCCCATGACCTGTGGGGTGAACCAAGCCAGTTGCTGATACTGTGTCCGTGCAGAGTGGTGAGAAAGAGGAATGAGAGCAGTCTCTGTGACCCATACATGCTGCCAGGCAGCCGGGGAGGCACAGAGCATCTGCAGAGTGCTAAGAAAGAGCTAGTCTTATGGTGTCTGCTGATGGACTTAGACATGGCCAGCTTAGCTCTGCTGGGTCCCAGCTGGTCTGCCCACACAGATGCACAGGCTGGAGGTGCTGGGCTCTCCATCTGCAAGAAGCCCTGAGCACAGCCTGCATCTGCCTCCCAGCAGGGGAAAACAGCTCCCACCCTTTCCTCACCTGGTGCCCAGACCTGCACACCTGTGTGCATCCACAAAACAGGATCACACTGCTGACCTCCTTAGCAAAGATCTTGGAGATCAACTGAGAAAATGTTCTGTCTAAGAGCTGGAGATTATCTGGTTTAGAGTGTCTCTTTCTCCAGTCCAGAGGGGATGGAGTTATTTTAAATCTTTTTTTGTGCAAAGAAGAAACCAGAAGATTATTTTCTTTCTCCAATGTCCTGAAACTCCTCAGGGCTGCTTATCTCCAATTGTGCTTGTCAAATACGCCCTTCTGCTGTGCACTCTTCAGGGGAATGCATTTAAGAGCTTAGAGGGCCCAGCCAGGAGAGGGGACTGGTGCCCGGATGAGTTAACATGACAAATGCACACACAACATCTACAACGATGGGACTGTGCCACTCCTAAAACCAAAGAATATGGCTCAAAAAGCCTTTAGGAAGCTGTTAAATCCATCTTCAAGCTCCAGCACCCAACAAAACCAAAAATCTTGCCAATTCTTTCCTTAACCTATTCTTAAAGAGCTAAATTTTGAAAGAAACTGTGCCACCACCAGTCTAGTTCACCACTTCCTAAATCTCACTCTGCAGAGATTTTCCTAATTTTTAGAACTGTAAAATCATAGAATGGTTTAGGTTGAAAGTTGATCCCCTGCCATCAGCAGAGACACCTTCCACTAGATCAAATTTCTCATATTTTCCTTCACAATTTGATGCTGTTGCCTCTGGTCCCACCATCCTTGGAAAAGCAAAGCTTTTGGTCCCCACTGCAAACTACATAAAAACACCTTGCATGGGACTGAGGTAATGTCAGTCAGAGGCAGAATTCCAGAAGTAAATTATCCCTTTAATACTGACAATGCTTTTTTTTTTTTTTCTGGAAAAAAAAAATAAAAAGAGCTCAGTTCCTCCTCTCTAAATTTTTAGCAGCTATTCAGTTTGGTGTCTAGCTCCCCACTCAGGTCCGAAATTACCAGTTGCTCTGACCTGTCAGCCAGCAGGCAGGGATAAGTCCCCTGTCCCTGACTTCAGTGCAGGTTGACCCAGCCAAAGAGCTGCAAAATCCTCCTGAAAAGTTGGGAGCAGGGAGCAGTGGCTTGATCCAACAGCAACCTCAGGTGCTGCAGCTGCCAATGGCTTTTGTTGCTGCTGCAATTAGCAACCACCTACCATCCAAATGAGCGTTTCCAGTAGTAAACTTTGTGACATGAGGACAAATGGGGAAATCACAAGACCTAATTACAGCTAATTGCCAATCCACGGGAAACACTCCAGTGAACTGGCACTCTACAAAGGGAGGAGACAAGTAGCATTGTTTTAAAACACAAATTTACCAGACATATAATTAGCTAAATACCTACATACTCTTCTAGCCACTTGTTTTATTCTGAATCAGAGCTCCCCTAAGCACTGAAAGTGGGGAAGGCATCCTTGAAGGGTAACTGCTTTGCTGTTGGCAGGGTTTTAAAAGGCTGTTAGCAGGTAAAGATCAAATCTAAATATACTTTGTGATTTCCTCGAAGCTTGCTGTGAATCACACTTTGTTGTGGCCTCTTCCAGGCTCCATTGATGTGTTGTCATTAACAGAAGAGCTCAGCAAGAGCTGTCCTGGCCATTTTCAAGGAGCAGCTTGTTTCCAGGTGGTGGATCCTCTCCTCCCTTTTTGGTGGAGCATTCAGGGACTCCTGGGCACGTTACTCACCTTGACTCTCCGTGTGGTTTGCAAGCTTTGAAATGTTTGTTGTTTCACATAACATTTGCTCAAAGTGGAATTTCCTGCACAGTGCTGACATTGTTTTCCCATGAGCTGTTCTTAGATCCCATGTGCAGAGAGATTTGATCCCATGGATTGCAGTGCTGATGTTTTGGGGTGATCCTGGCTGTTAGTCCACCAGTCATACAGAGAATCAAGAATGGTTTGGGTTGGAAGGGACATTAAAGTTCATCCAGTCTCATCCTATGGCATGGGCAGGGACACCTTCCACTATCCCAGGGTGCTCCAAACCCCATCCAACCTTGAACACTTCCAGGGATGGGGCAGCCACAGCTTCTCTGGGCAACCTGTGCCAGGGCCTCCCCACCCTGACAACCAAGAAATTCTTCCTAATCTCTAATATAACCCTGCCCTCTGACAGTGGGAAGCCATTCCTCCTGTCCTGTTAGTCCACACCCTTTACCCATGTCCCTCTCCAGCTCTTCTGGAGCCCCTTTAGCCACTGAAAGGGGCTTTAAAGTCTCCTCAGAACCTTCTCTTCTGCCCAAACATCCCCATATACTTGTCCCATAGTTTGAGGTTTGCTGGTGACAAATAAGGCACAGAAATCTCCCGAGTGAGCAGTGTGTGAGCTGCCCCCCCATCTCTCTTCATCCTCATGCCCCTCTGTTTTTAATTCACAGCAAACCTGTGGTGGCACTTCCCTGTATGAGCTTTCACCGAGTGCAGGTGAGAGGGCTGAAACTGGGGCTGAACACCCTGGTTTTTAAATCTCAGCATCCCCTTCTCTGAATGGCACAGTTACATCTGGCTGGTTTTGCTCATTTACAGTTTAATGTAAATACCAGCCCTGAAACTCATTTGGGAAGCTTGCATATGCTAATGTTTTGTAGCTGAATTATTATTATTTTTTTACATTAAACAATAATATTGATATTTTCAAACTTTGCATGCCAAACACTGAAATTGAATTAAGTATTGTTTAAAATAACAATAATATAAATTTGTTTTAAATGAATTTAGTGTCATTTCATTGTTTGAAATGTAATGTGGGAAAATATTACTGCTGGGGCAAGAGTAAATATCTAAGTCTGTTAATTTTATTGAAGTAGTGGATAGATCCACATGAACTATTTCTCTGTGTGTTTGGTTAATATTTTATTGAAAATTCGTGTTAGCTCTAACTAATGAAAATCCAAACTCACTTCACATATGAAGGTGTAAAATGCATCCAACAACTTAATAACCCATTAACTTCAATGAAATTTTTTATGCTAAAATTAAAAATAATGTGTTTTGAAGAGATTTATAGAGAGTGGAAATTGGCCTAAACAAGTCAGTCCTTATTCTGAATTAACAGGGATGAATGTGCAACCAAGATCCTTCATTATCCAGCAGCCAGTTTGAAAGGACACTGCAAGAAAGCCCTGAAAATAATTAAAATATTGTGTACTTCTTAAATAAACGCCTTCCATGCGTCAACACTGGAGCATTTTGCAAAGGGCAGCGGAGTTCACTCCATTCTCCAGGTGGTGAAACTGAAGCCCGGAGTGGAGATGTTATTTGCCTGGGCTCACCCTGCCAATGGCCAGGGCTAGAGCCAGGAACAAATCCCTGTCTCTTGACAGCTAATCCAGTGCCTAAGCCAAGATGGTCTCCTGCTTCAGGAAAATGCTTCCTTTGTAGGTAGCACTTGAGCACATGTTAAAGTCAAGGGGACTTAAATGTCTGCTCGAAGTTAAGCCTATACTTAAGTACTTTCCAAACAGAGGGTAAACTTAAACCCATGTTAAAGCGCTTTCCAGAATCCGGGCAAAATCTGTCCAAAGCGCTTGATTCTTCTAACTGCCACAATTAATGGTGTGGAGAAGTCGAATCCTGGAGATTCCCATCTCTCTCCATCCTTTGCTTTGTTGTTATTTCCCCAGGTTTTTCATAAGGAGGGGAAGGTAAGGAGGCTGTTTTGGATTTTTTTTGGAGTCCTTCTAAATCTAGTTCTATGTGTCCTTCTTATCTAGATGGAATTTCAGTGCTGATTCTCAGTGTTTTATTGTGGATCCTGCCACGCTTGATAGTCGCATGCTGTTACGTAATTATCAACTCTCACATCTGTGTAAAATGAATAAATGTGTTTATTAGGAGAGGAACAAATGATCCTAACAGCACAGGGGAAAAATATCAGGAAGCCTGAAACTGAACCATGTTGGGTTTGTTGACTTTACCAAGAACCACGTCCTCGCTGCTGCGTGGCACTCATGAAGTTATGAAATTGCAGTCATGGCAGATCTGAGCACGTATCCTGTGTGACAGAAAGGGAGGGTTGATATCAAAGTGCTCTTCTTCCTTCCAGCAAATTAAAACAGTGGGGTTTACACTGGGCTCCACTCGAGAAACCATCAAAAGGCAATTTATTTCCGTGGAGCACCGATAACACCTCAGTCGTGCTGGCGTGGATTTGAGGAGTGACGTGTGTGGCCTCAGCCACACAGGGAATTTGATCTGTGGGATGCTCCTGGTGCAGAAAGGTTGGTACCTGCTATGAAAGGCAGAGTAAGAGTCCCCAGACTGTACATTTGTCTAAAGCAGGTGAAATTAGGGCATCACAGAATCATATCATAGAATCACAGAATGTTTTGGGGCAGAAGGGGCCTTCGAGATTATCCAGTTCTAACACCCCTGCCATGGGCAGAAACACCTTCTACTGTATCAGGTTACTCAGAGCCACATCCACCTTGGTTTTGGACACTTCCAGTGTTCATCAGCTCCAGAGTATAGGACAACTCAAGGGTTTGGACACATAAAATACAGGAAATTTCTTCAAAAGAAGCTGTAGGAGTTATCTAGAATTGGCATTGTTGACCAACGAGGAGAAAAGAAATGTCAGGAAGGGATTTAGACCTGAGCTTTGAAAAAAATAGGTTTGAAATGGGTATATGGAGTGTAATAGAATGTGCTAGGAATGGGAGAAGGGGTAGATCAGGGAAAGAAGCTTTGGCTGGAAGATCAGGAGATGCAGGTCTCAGGTTTGGGTATGAAACAGAAAGGATCTTGCACAGTAAGGAAAAGAAACGATAAAAGAAAAAATAAAAGAAATACCAGCCCTCTAATGAAAAGAAAAAGTAATGGATAGGTCTGCCATGGAGCATGGGTTAGGGATTAGTGTGTGTCATGCAGGCATTGAAGAGACACTACCTGGGCTTTCCTTAGGGATGAAGATAATGGGAATGAGTGGGAATGGATAGAACTGGAGAGGGCCATGTGCAACATGCAGAACTCCCAGCAATTCATGTGTTCAGGTCTGGGAAGATCAGATCAGCCCCAGGAGGGAGAAGAAACTGCCACATGAAATCACCATTTCTGTGGCAAAGACTCTCAATAAACTGTTCAAAGCCTGAGTACTCTGCCCTGAGCATCTGACTGGGAAGTAGCAAACACAGCACCTGTAATAAAGGATGGAGCAGCTGTTGAAAAGTGATTAGGGAAACTCCTGGCTGTACCTCAAGACTATGCAGTGCTTTAGAGCAGCTTTTTAAATAACTGAGCATGTGAAGGCACATGACAATGGGATAAATGCAAGTTGGGTTTGTGAGAGACTGAGTGCTGGGCTCCTTGGAGAGCTTTCTCTGTGAAGTTAAGAACAGTGTCATGCTCCAGTCTAGCCGGGCTCCTCTGAAGAATTGAATATATTGTGCTGTGCAGGGAATATGAGATGATGATGGAGAAGGGGAGGATTAAAAGCAGTGTTCTGTCATGGGTCAAAGCGTGTTCGAAGGGGCAAGGATGGAAGGTGACTTGGGAAGAAGAAACGAGGAAGTGGAAAGTGGTTATGGAGTTGCTTGAGCTAATGAAACACACAGCTGATAGAAAATTTGGAAGTGCTGTTGATTGGGATCAACACATAGAATTTGGGTATTGTCAAGTACAAAGGCAATGCACTTTGGGACCAATAATAGAAGCTGCTGCCTTAAACCATGGGCTCTTCAGCTTGAAAGACAGATGTAGAGAAAGACTGTGTTAAATGGTTAGGGAATGGAGATGGGCCACTGTGCAACCTGGCTGTGAGCAGAACAAGCCCAGCCCTCGAATATTTCCATTTATTGCAGGCCTGTGGCAGAGTTAATGCTGCTGCAGGAGGCATGGAGGAAAACCCAAGTGGGACAGTTGTGGTTGCCCATGTTTAAGATTCAGACTGGCAGGGTTACTGGGGTGACTGGGGAAATAGAGAACCTATTTTTATGAAAGAAGGCTGAAAGAGCAGGGCTTGTTCAGCCTAATAACATGAAGGCTGGGAAGAGATAGGCCTGCTCTCCAGAAATGCACCGGGGGGGGGGGTAAACACTAGGGAGGGATAAGAGCTATATAAGCTGAAATGCTGGCACAAGAACAAATAGGCAGGAACTGGCTCTGAATAAATCAGGGCTGGAAGTTGGAGGGAAGCTTTTAGCTGACAGAGGGAAGGGGATCTGCAGCAGACCCCACCAGTGTGAGCAGGACAAAAATAATCCAATAGTTTTAAGATGGTGTTTGATAAACTCATGGAACCTGGGCAATTTTGCTCCCTCTGGTGTAAAGAGCCAGAGCGCCCAGACTTGGAACAGCCCTCCAAATTCTACAGGAAATTTAACACCTAAGATGCACATGACAGATAATGCATGTCAGAGAATTATTTTAGGCTCTGTGCAGCCTCTGGCAAGCTCTAATTACCTGAAAGCAGCAACACAGTAGGAAGGTGGAGCAGGGCAGGAATCAGCTCCTGTTCACTGCTACAAGGAATGTAACTGCACTTAGTCACTGAGAGCAGTGTGCTTGTGCTGTGTTGGAGCACAGTAATTTTTATGTTCACCAGTAAATGCTTCCTGCATCATCCATGGTGCCTGTCCTCAGAGCTGTGACTCCTCCTGTGACTTCAGCAGGAGCAGAATCCCACCAGTCACCAAAGCATCTGGAAACTGTCACCTGAAACACTCTGCTCTGCAACCCTTTCCTGTCTCTGGTGAGTCCAGTGGATAATTGAGGCAGGTTAGGGATGGATGTTACCATGAAAGGCTGCAGACAAACTGTGACATATCTATCTCCAGGTCACCCTGTACACTACAAATATTCCCAAGTACTCTGTAGGTGTTTTCACCCTCCTCAGAGACTGTTTCTTAAAGAAATCCCTTCTGAGACAGCAGGAGTTCTGCAATCTGCTGTTTTCTAAAATGATCAATTAAAACACCAAGTTTGCATAAGGTAATCTGATGCAAACCACCTGAAGGTCACAGAGCCTGAATATAAGGTCATCAAGGGATCTCCAGGTTCATGTCATCAGATGGAAGAATAACGAGGGATGTGTTTTGACAATGTTTATGTTTAATTTAACAATTAACACTGGCCTCACCTATTGATCTCTAGGCAAACATTCGTTATGGTGCACGATGACATTGTAGTTAGCAACTTTGGATTCTGTTAGGGGTGGCTTCAGCTGAGCTGCATTAAGAAATGCTAATTGCAAGTCGTGAGGAAGGAAAACTGAAACAAAAGAAGCCACACATTCTCAAGGAATGTCCCTACTCTGGGCAGAGATGCCATAACCAGAGGCCTAAGATGGGAAATGGCTCTTTTATTTTTCCAGTTTGGGTCATATATGGTTAAGTTTTATCTCACTACCAGCTCTGAGTGAGACTGATCATTTTTTAATTTACCAAACATGATTTAACCCAGTTTCTCATTGATGTAAATATTACCAGCCTTCAGCTTCCATTATTCCAGTGTGGGAGAGTGAAAGTTTGCTGGCAGAGAGCCCTGAGTAGCCTGAATGGACAAGCTCTGGAAGAATCTGAAAATACAGTGTCAGGAAAGCCTGTGGATGGAGCAACACAATAAAAGGGCTGTGTTCTTTTATTGTCAGTACTGTCCTTACTCCTGGAGAGCTCAGAGATGGAACCTGAAGCCAGTTGCTGCTCCAATCTCCAAATTTGCACATCCACCTCCTCCCTGTGCCCACTCCAGGGCTCCTGTGCCTCTGCAGTGAATTGTACCTCAACCCTGAAAATAATTAGAATTTGAGAGTGTCCAGCAGTATGAAGGACAAGGATGAAAAATGCACCCCTGCCCTTTATGGGCAGATGTGCTGTTGGATGTTGGTTCTGAAACCACATCTGAGAGTCTGTGCCCTGCCTGTCACACCACCAGAACAAGAGGAACTCCCCAGGAAAATTTTAGGTGAAGCAGTTAGGAGGTTGGGAGGGGGCAGGAGGAATTGATCAGCAGAATTGAGGTGATGCATCTGGTCACACACAAAGTCAGTGGTGCAGGCAAGAGAGAGCCAGAGCTCAGTATTTAGCAGGTTGAGCTCAGTGATTATCTTAAATTTCTTAACCATTTAAAAAAGTGATGCACCTTGGTTGTGTCTGCTCTGGACCCCATGATATCATGTGATGATTGAGTTAACATTTCTCAGCAAGGTCTCCTCATCAGCTGAACCCTGGTGATGGCTGCTGTGAGAGAAATGAAGCTCCAAAGGGTGCATGGAGGTCTGGGAGGCAACGTGGTGTTTGGAGAGCAGGCTAACATGTGTTAAATCAGGAAAAGAAATTGGTATTTTGGACAGGCTGAAAGAGAAGGGGAGGAGCTAGAAAGACAAGGAACACAGATAGATAACAGCAGAATAGAAATAGATATTTTAGCAAGGGAGCAAGTGAGAAAAGTGCTGCCTTGAAAGCATCCTCTGGAAGCTTCCTAATCTATTTTTTATAACCTTCCCCTGACCCTTTTTTCCCCGTGTCCTCAATTATTTGGGGTAAGCATTGTCCCTATCTTCGTTAGCTCATCTATATGTGCATGCAACCTAATGACATCGGTGAGCTACTTAATCCTAGTCTGTCAGTGTCATCCTGGATTAATTTACTCCCTCTTCAGCACTGACTGTCACTTGGATGAGCGTCTCCTGCACCTTTTCTTTCCTTCTGCTCTTTTCTTTCCCCTCATGCCTTTGGCCAGGGCCCCTGTTGGCTGCAGTGCCCCCCGTGACATTCCAACAGATCCCCCGTGCTCTGCGCTAAACGCTGCAGACGTGCCCTCTTTGTCTGCTACCTCCATCTTAATTCCTTATCTGCTTACGGGTTAGTGTCTCCCCCCCTCCCCATTACTGACCTTGTGGATTAATGTATAGTATGGGACTGTAAGCTTTCTTGAAGGCTGGGTGAATTGTGTCCTCAGCTCCCCATCTGTCGACATCGTCCCTTATTGCCTTCTGCACAGTGACACGGACGCAGCTGAGACTTCATAGGAAGCAGATGAAAGAGCTGGGTTGTTGCTTTGGGTTTTTTTTCCTTTTTCCTTTTTCTTTTCTTTTCTTTCTTTCTTTTTTTTTTTTTTTTTTGTCACAGGGAATTTCCAGTTTGGCAACTGGTCACTAGTAGTGGCTTCCTTGTGGGTGTCTTGTTTAATCAAGGGATTGCCAAGTCTGAATATTAATCAGCTCTATTTAAAGAAGTTGGAGACACGAGATGTGTAATTGCAGCGATAATAAGGTGTAGCCAGAGGTGTCTGGTTTGTGTGGCTGGAAGGCAAAGGCTGAATATTTTGGAACAGAAAGAGAACAGAAAGTGAGACTATAGGATGAATAACTGGGAAAGAGCTTCTTGCTCTGAAGATTTTAAGGTCTCTTCCAAAGCTAAATTGGGGAAAGCCTTTTTCTATGGCTATCTGGGGAGCAAAGCCCTCCCTTGGCCAGGTGCAACCTCTGGCAGCAAGACAGAGAAAGCAGGGGACTACCAAAGATACTGGGAAATTCATCCTCTGACAAGAAAGGCACAGCTTTCCATGGAAACACAGTGTTAACAGAACCAGAAGAGCAAGTATCCCAAGGCAGGGCAGCTGTTTAGTGTGGGCTGGTTTGTGTGAGGGGGAAAAGGTGCCTAGACTCGTGATCAGGGTCTCAAGAGAAGGCAGTCACGTGTATTTCTCGTTATTCACACTGGATCCGTGGGGCACTTTCTGCTGGCCTGGCCTTTGAGATTGTTTTTCCTGACGCCACTGTTTCTCCACGGAGCCCTGGCTGGAGGTATGCAGAGACCTGGCCTCCTTCTTTTGTTTCCAGCTCTTACTTTGCATTAAAAGATGATGAAAAGCTGCTTGAAAATGCATTTAGCATTTCCCTTGCAGTCAGCTTTGCAGCATGACTGCCGTGTGCTTTGGTGCAAGGAATTACATATTGCTCTCCTTGACTGTTTGCTTTTCCATTTCTCTCCGCTCTTGTGCTGGGATCTGCCACCCCCCTGCCAAACACACACAATCTCCTGCTCCACACGCTGCTGTCCACTTATGAATTCCATAACTGGGCTGTTCTCCTCAGGAACACTGGCTCTGTTCCTGGTTGTTTTGCTGCTTGGAATAGGCAGGTAGATGATTTGCAATCACAACTTCATGTGTATGAACACGAAAGGTGATGGGGTTGCCCAGGGCTCAGCCAGACTCACCCAGACCGGGTGTAAATCATTTTGTCTGCTCCATTTTGAAGACCACAGAGCTGAAATGGGTTATCCTAGATAGGAGTGTGGCCATGTGCTGGTAAGAGCTAGAAAATGCCATCAAACCCATCACAACCCAGGCTGCCAAGGAAAAGAAGTGCAAGGTGCAAGTTCAAACACCAGACCTCTTGTCACTGTGCCTCTCATTGAGTAAATGTGGAGATCTGTGTAGAGTTTGGGGCTCCTTGATCCAACAGCAGAGGTGATCAGGAGCCTGCAGGGTAGGCATACAGAGCCTGGGAAGCCTGAGTTTGTTTGGCCAGAGGAAGCTGAGAGGGGATCCACAACCTGGCTTCAGTGTGGTCACAGAGGGGACATAGCCAGACTGTTCTTGGAGGCACACTTAGAAGGATAAGAGGCAGTAGCCACAAGTTACATAATGGAAAATTCCAGTTTGGCATTACAAAAAAAATTATCCACACAAGAGTACTCTAGAATGGGGGGCAGGACCTTGTGGCATCTCCATGTGCACTGAGGAAGCCAGGTGGCCATCTAGCTTTGAAACAAGTCCTGAGTGTCTTTTTATTTGCATTTAGGCACAGCCGTAGAAAACAGTGGCTTTGTAATAGAGAAATGACCTCTCAATGGATATACTTCCTGCTGCTCATTGAAAAATAGAATTTCTGTCCCATGGGAAATTCTGGTATTTTCATATTTGTTTTCATCTCAAATTGGAGCAGATAATTCCTGAAAAGAATTGATTTGCAAATGTCAGAGTGTTTCGTGTTGACATTTTGAGCTAAAATAAGATATATTTTGTTTGAATCAGGTCATCATTTGCCTCTGCCTGAACAGCCTCTTGCTTGCAGGAGCTGTAGCTATGTTTCCTGTGATCCCAGGAAATCCCATGACTGGTTAAACTGTGTCTTCCATAACATGCCCTTATTTCTTCCAGCAGCTGATTACTTGAGGGAATTACAAGTCTTCCAGCCTGCAGTGTGCTGGCTTGAGCAGATGTAGAACAAAACAAGAACCATCACTTTTCCAACCAGAACTCATTTTTGAGAAACATTTCTTCCCTGTGTGGAGAATTTTGGTTTGGGTGAAACCTCATTTCCTGAAGGGAAAGCAGTTTGCTTCCCCATTATTCTAAAAAATGTTCCATCAGCTCAACATGGAATAAGTATGTTCACATATATGTGTGAAGGTGTTTCTTTTCTGCTTTAACAAATGCTGCAGCCACGTTCTGTTCTCATTTCCCACACACAAGCTCAGACTTCTCCCTGTTAGTTTCAGTGGAGTTAATCCAGTCACGGACACATAGCTGGGACTAAATTTGGCCCAAAGAAGAGATTTATTGTTTTTTGTAATAACACAGAGATGGAGCCACAGCTGGTATGAACCAAGGAAATCAGAGGAATTTGGATGACTTATACCTGCCGAGGTTCAGCCCCAGAAATATTAATAACTAACTACCTGTAGTGCTTACAAATGTATTTACAGTCCACTCCCAGGGCTGCTTTGGGCACAAGACAGCACATTTGCAGGTTTGCTTACTCGGTCTGGCAGGAAGGGGTTTTCACACTTTCTGCTCTGTTGGCAGCAGCCACAGTGGGTCTCCTCTCCCATTCCTCTTCTCCCAGCCAGGGCTGTTTGTCCAAAGCCTCTGCAGTATCTGCCTGCAGATCTTCTGTTCTTTCCATGCTCTAAACCCTGTGCTCTGCAGAGTCAGTGTGAGCTGAACGCAGGCATCTGAGGACATAATTTGGGCTTAAAATTTGTAGCACATTAGGAGCATGCTAATTGCCTAGGGTGACATCCAGCTGACAGCTGATTTGATGGTAACTCTGTTCTTATTCCTGTTTAAAATTCTATCTCCTAAATAAATGAGTGATGGGATCGATAGCCTCACTCTGTTAACAGGAGGGCTGTGGTGCACCACTGTGACTTTGACTTTGCTGTTTTCTTTGCCAACTAATTATGACCAAAGTGACATCACAGGTGATCTTCGCTTGTTCCTGAGACACTTTTAACACCACTTTGTTTTTCCCAGAACCAGTGGTTTTTGTCATCTGCCTCTCTGGTTTCCTGTTCATTACCTTTGTTGACAAGTGGAAAAAAGGAGGCTCAGGGGGGACCTTCTCTCTTTCCACAACTCCCTGACAGGAGGGGGCAGCCAGGTGAGGGGCAGACTGCTCCAGGGAACAAAGGACAGAACAAGAGGACATGGCTTTAACTTGTGCCAGGGGAGGTCTAGTTTGGATATTAGGGAAAATTTGTCCACTGAAAGGGTGGTCAAGCATTGGAACAGGCTGTTCAGGGCAGTGGTGGAGTCACCAGCCCTGGAGAGATTTAAAAAACGTGTGGATGTGGCACTTGGGGACGTGGTTAGTGGTGGTCTTGGCAGGGCTGGGCTAATGACTGGATGATCTCAGAGGGCTTCCTCAACCTAAAGGCTTCTGTGATTTTAAAAGCTCAGATGGACTCATTCAAATTGTGTCCTTGCTGCTTCCTTGCCTGGCTGGGACTTTTCCTTCTGCATGCCAGGGTGGGCATTTAAAAATATAACTCACTTGATTGCTTGCCCAAATGTTTGCTGATGGAAGTATCTACACAGTGAGAAAATGTCAATCAACTTAATTGCATGTGCAAATTCCACTCTGCATGTGTAAATACAGGATCTGTGTGTGGTTTAAGTCTCTGCACTGGGAAATTGGGCTTTGCTACCTTTTAAATGCAGTCATTTAGGGTTTGTACAAGGGGAAATGGCATCAAGTTGCACCAAGGGGAGGTTCAGGTTGGGTATTAGGAAATATTTCTTCACTGAAAGAGTGGTTAAGCCTCAGAACCGACTCCCTAAGAAAGTGGTGGAGTCACCATTCCTGGAAGTGTTCAAAAAGCAAGCAAGCTTGGCACTTTGCAGCGTGGTTTTGTGGGTTTAGGTTTTGGTCAAAGGTCGGACTGAAGATCTTGGAGGTCTTTTCCAGCCAGTTGTATAATTCTTTCTGTCAGCTGGCACAGATGAAGTAATGGGCAGGAAAATTATTAAATTGAATTAAGACAGCAGAGATGTATCCTCAGTGCAGCAAGGACAGGCAAGGCTGGGTGTCAGATCCCACACAGCCCTGGGCTGTGAGCTCAGGAATGGACAGTCAGGAAGGGTTAATGTCTCATTTACATGACTGAGAACAAACAACTACGGGAAATGCCCGGTTTACAATAATAAAAAAGTAGATTGGGAGGTTCAGGGGAACAAAAGACTCACAGATAACTTGAAGCAGTACATCCAGGAGAGAGAACATCCATTTCAGTGGCCTGCTGAGCATCAGAGACCTTATATCTGTGTGGTCAAATCTCTGCATAGTTGGTTAACTCAGTCATAATAAAAGAAATTCAGTGAATTTCTCTCTCCACAATCCTTGGATGAGATTTTCTTACTTTGCCCAAGCACTTTCCATGGAAACTTCTCTATTAAATCAAAGCAGACATCCCTCCACCCCTCTATCTGATAGTAGCCAGCACCACTTGCTTCAGACTAAGGTGAAGCAAATCCTGCAATGGGAAGCTAAGGAATAATTTGCTGTAGATAAAGTTACTTTGCTCAGAGGTTATCTTCAGCCACAAAGCACAATTCTTGCTATCTGATCCCAAGCAGCATGAATCTTTACTTGCCACTCTGCAGGAGAATGAGATCTCCCCATTGTTCCGGGTCCTGGTTTCCAAAATCCATCTTTTCTGCATGTACCTTGTCCCTAGATGGAGCTGTATTTCACCGGTGTGCTGGGTACAGGACCAGCAATGCCAGACCCTGTTTCACAGTTTATTGTCAGGAACATTGCAATTTGCTGCCTGTTGTTCTTGGTGCTCTCAGATCTGCCTCTGTGCTTTTTTTTTTTTTTTTCCTGAGGATGTTTGTGCTTAGGAAGAAAAAAACCACAAACAACATAAAACAAAGAGAAAATTACTGTGTAACCTCCAGTACAGGAATCTGATTAGGAACAGAGCCCTGAAAGAGGCAGGGGCAAATTCTCTGTCCGAGCTACTTTGAGAATTGTTATGCATTATATTGCCATAAAATAACAATCAGGAGTCGAAAGAATAAGGATTATTCCCACAAAAAGCCACTTCTCCCAAACAACAGCACTAAACCAGTTGTGTACATAATATTTCATTAGAATTAATATTGTTACTAACAGATGTCCATTTCCAGCAGAGCAAATGGAGATGGGATTTTATTGTTTCTCACTTCCACATAAATGGATCTTGAGCAGTGATTACGAAAAGCAGCAATTAAACCTTAAAGAAATAAAGCTCAGGTTTAACCGAATTCCTCAGAAACTTGTGCTTCTCCCCAAAAGCAGGCAAATAAGAAATGCCAGGCTTTAAAGTGCTGCAGGTTTTGGAGTTGTTTTCGAGGTTGTGTGTGCCTCCTTTTGGGCTCCACGCAAACAAACCTGCAGATTAGTGAGTGTGTGTGTGCTCGGGTGTGTGCGTGCGCGAGTAACCCAATTTCTGCCTTTCATACTTTGCCCAGATTAGAGGCCAAGCCCTGCAATGTGGTGGCGAAACACCCAAGCTGGAGTGGGGGCTTAGTTTCTCCTGCATTTGATGTAACAGGTAGATAGAAATGTCCCCTCACGGGGACAGGTTTATTTGGTGCAGCTCTGTCGTTTTATTTATTTACCGATAGCCACGGCGTTATTTTGATGCAAAACTCTGCCTGCCTCCCCCATCCCCCCCTTCCCCTCCTGCCTTCCCTAGAAGTGACATGATCAAAAGCTATTTCTTCTTCAGAGTGATTTCCAGTAACCTCCGGAGCAGTTTTTTTAATTAAATAAACCTCATCTTGTCTAGCTTTCTGGTCAGCATTTTGAACCCCCTGCAGATGGGTCTGAAGGATTAACAGCAAATCCTCCTCGACCCAGCTCAAGCAGATGGGCGGCATGTGTCTGATAAATACTAGGACAAGGTCTGCTTCCTCGTGTTTCCAACAGATAGACGGTATACCCTGTAAATTAAATTTAAAATGGTGGCCCTTTCAACCCTCAGAATAGCAGAGGAAAAGGAATACAAATGATATGAATTTCCCATTCCTGGCACATTGTCACCTCGAGACCACCGAGTCAAACATCACCTGTTGGGCAAAGTGGTACCTCCAGGGAAGGTCAGGTCAGGGAAATGCTGAACTGGGAGAGCACACAATGCGTGTGTGAGCCCCCATTCCTGCCTGCTGCATCTCTGTGCTGATGGCTTTTATTTGCATATCAGTTTGCAGAGCATCCTCTTTCCAAATGAATGTCTCTTTAACATTGGTACCCATAGGGCTGCTGCCATGGGAGGCAGACCCGAATTCCTGCGTGTGCAGAGAAGGGAAACACTGCCCTGGGCAGGGGGTTGTGCCGAGTTCCCTGGGCGGAGAACTGGCCATTTCCCCCACCTATTCACTTGCAAGGGGTCAGGAATGATGACCTTGCCTTCGGGGTGCAAGGGCAGGGCATGGGGATGGAGGGAGGGGGGTCTGTGCACGTCCCACTTGCTTCCACTGAACCCCTCCAGGCCCAGGCATTTGCCAGAGATGCTAAAGTTTACCAGAGATGCTAAAGAAACAGCCCCTTTCTCTATATTTTGTGCCATTAAAAAAAAAAATAATAATAACTTTAGGAGGAAAACCAGACGTTTTTAAGTGTCGTGCTTTATCTGTCATTCCTCCTGCCATCTCTTGCCCTCCAGGCTGGTGGTCACTCGGGAACAGAAAGATTTGCCTACAATTGCTGTGCCTGCCAGCATTAGTGGAAACTGCCTTTCCCCGGTGACCTTGCTGCTAAGCTGGAGACTGCCAGTGACTGTCACCTCCAGTGACACTGCTCAGAGGGTCCTTGTCAGAACAATTACCACTGGTATGTCACTAGATTGTCTTGCAGAGCCTTGGGCTCCTGAGTCGGGGTACCTGTGGTATTTTGGGGCAAAAAGTGCTGTGTTTATTGGCCAAATCTCGGGGATGTGGCACAGCCAAGTCAGTGGCTCTGCACCCCTGCAAACAGGTGAGGAGGTGGTGCAGAAGCAGCAAATGAGATGTCATTTGAAGGCTCATTTAAAACTCAAGTTGGAGAGACTGGGTTTGGGGAGATATCTTTTAGAAGCATCAATACATAGTGGAGAGTGGGTTTTTAATTTCTAAAACATTGGTTTTCCCTCTCAGATAATTTAGGCTATGACTTAGGGAAGGAAAAAAAGAAAATAGCTAAACCAGTTTAAGGGTAGCAAGCCAGCCAGCTTTTCCTTCCAATCCATCCCAGTCAGCATTCAAGGGTCATATCTTCTGCAGAGCCCTTTGTAGATAAGGTGTTGTGGGATGAATGCTCTCTTGGAAGGGTGATAGCAGTGGAAAAAAAATGGGAGAATTCAAAGGAGGAGTTTAAAATGCCATAGAGCTGCTGGACTAAATGTTCAGCTGTTGCAAACCAGCTTACTCGTGGCTGTGGGTGGACTTGCATCGTGTTACTCAGCTAAAAATCTGCTCCACAAAATCACAAGCAGAATAACAGAAGAGGCCCCCAGGCAAAATTTATATTTTTTGTGTGTTTCTGGATGGTGTTTCTGCTAGTCCTCACTTTTAATTATCTAAATGACACTTACCACTGATGTTCTCTCCAGCAGGATCACTGTGGGCATAAAAAGCACATTTCCTCAAGTATTGCTTGTCTCTCAGGATTGTAAAGTGCCAAGGTAGAAGAAGCAGTGCCTTTTATGCATCTGCCCATGTCAGTTCATCTTTAATCCTTGTGATGAGAAACACTCAAACTTTGTAATAATGACTGGTAAATCTAAGTGAATGAACAAGACAGAAACAAAACCATTCACTGGCTTATTTTTCCAAATAACTGGAACAGTCTAGAAAATGAATCAGTTTGGGGTTTTTTTCTCCCTTGGCTTACCGAAAATATTTTAATTTTCATCACTTTAGCTGTGCTCTTTATCTGCTTGCAGAGCTGTGATGTTGGAGTTTGACAACTCCCTGTTTTTTCATGGCCTGGCACAAAGAAGCTGAGATAAGTGGAAGGGAAAAGTTGTATTTTGTGATAATGTGGTGTCCCCACAGCACACACCTGTCTGCCCACTGAATATTTCCTCATTTGCCTATGAGACATAAAAATAAATTTGGAGCCAGATGTTGCCTTTAGCTGCAAAGTCACAGAGCAAAGCCAGGCTCAGTTGTCAATTTTAAAAAGCACAGACCTCATCTACTGGAGACCTGCTCATAGAAAACTTCTTCTTCTGTGATAAGTGGAAAACCTGATGTTTAAAGTGTTCATTTAAAGCAAGTTTTTCATAGCTGAGAATGTAGCAGTCGAACAATTTCTACTGAAGTAGCTCCTTTTCTCTCTCTTTTTTTAAAATCAGGATTGCAGTTTAAATTTTTTTCAAGAGGGACTCTTATTGGTTTTGTCAAAAATATTGAATGACAAAAAAAGTCAATTTTTTCAGCTTTCAAGGTTAAAGACTTGTTTTCTTTTTCATGTAAAACATTTCTAGCAACACATTTCAACACATCACCACTGGTATGTCACCAGATTGTCTTGCAGAGCCTTGAGTTTAAAGAGGGTTTAAAATTTACTGGTGCAGGGAAAAGTTGAGAAGATTTCACCCAAAGAATATTTTGTCTTTTAAGAGAGCAGATCCCCAATATGGTCTTGTCTTTTCAAGTGAATTTCTGTGAGGGATATTTGGAACTTGTATTTTTTAGTTTTTATACAGCACTTCTGTGTTCCAGGCCAGGTTGGAGGGGCTTGGAGGAATTTGGGATGGTGGAATGAGATGGGTCCCTTCCAACCCAACCCATTCTGGGATTCTGTGATGCTGAGATTGGAAAGATGACTGGACCTATTCCTTATCCAAGCCAAGCACACTGAGAGAGAAGGAAGTGGCCCTTCCCTCTCCTCCCAGGGGCAGGGACACCTTTGGAGCAGGTGAGCAGCAGGACAAGGTGTGGGAGGCTGCACTTCCACACTCCCTTCCCTCTGCAGGACCTCCCAGGATGGAAAAGCCTCAGGAACAACTCTGAAGAACACTGATTTATTCTCCATTTTCAAGTGATACTTTGAACCTTTTGAAGCAAAATGAGGTGGTTATTTTTTGGTGTGTGTGTTGTTTCTTTTTTTCCCAGGGATTCCCCAAGTGGATGGCTGTCAAAGATTTTAATATACTGCAGGCACAGCAGCTAATTCTCAAATCTCTTGCAGAAGGATCTTACAGAGGGAAGCTAGGATGCAAATCCTTTTGAAGGCTTTTTCCATTTTGAAACCTATAAATAGGAAAGTAGGGCAAAATGACTTTGACAAGTTTAGACCTCACCTTCTTTAATTACTCTCTTTGGATCAACAACCTGACTGCAAATGCTTATCTGCTCCCACATTACTCACAGGTTTGGAGTTTATTTTTTAAGAATAGTGCATGACAATTCTGCATAATATTTTTAATACCCGTGGCCTCCAGAGATTTCCATATTCTAGTTGATCTTTACGTTTATAATTGATATAAATGGTGAACAGGGCTGATTGCTTGGATTGTCCTTTCAGTGTTAGAAGTCTATTTATTCTTTAAGAATACTAAATTTTCTTCCTAATTCTGGTTTTTCATTTCCTCTCCCTTTTTAAAAAAATGTAAACATTTAAACTGAATGAGCTTTTCTTCTGCTTAGTAATAATTGCTAACATAAACTGTAAGCTATAAATAGATTAGTTGCTTGGGTGCTGTTTTTATAGATGTTTAACATGAGGCTTTAAAATGAAGTTCTGGTCACCCTTCTATAATGCATAATATTGTTTTAATAAATAAGATAAGCTGTGATCCTTGTGGGTCCCTTCCAACTCAGAACATTCTCTGGTTATTTCCTATCTCTGTGACTGTTGCATGTACACAGTGTAAGGAGGAAGGTGATTTGTGTCACTTTACATAGAGCACACATGAAAAATGACACAATAGCTAAATACTGTATTTGATTATGTGACAAGATCTGAGACATGGCTATTTTAGGGTGATTTATGCTTTTCTGTGGCATGCAGGGCTGCAAGTCATGTTAATTTAGTGCAATATTGTTTTTTGCCTCATTTATCATGCCAATATCCAGCTTTGATGAACACAGGAGAATCACTGAGTGCAGGGGTGGAATGTTTTGAGAGCTGTGTGGTGATCAGGCTGTGTGGCCAGAGATGGAGGAGCCACCACACAAATTTACCAAGGTCTAGTGCAGAGGAGCAATTCAGTGCTCCCGGTATGGAGTCATTAGATTTCAGTCTTTCTCCTTCCTCAAATCAGGAATAATGTGGCGGCAGGACCAGAGAAATGATCCTTCCCCCATGCTGGGCAATGCTGAGGACACACTTTGGGTGCTGTGTCCAGTTCTGGGTCCCTCAGTTCAGGAAGGACATGGAGGGGCTGGAGCTGGGGAAGGGGCTGGAGCACCAGGAATGGCTCAGCCTGGAGAAAAGGAGGCTCAGGGGGGACCTTCTGGCTCTCCACAACTCCCTGGGTTTGGGCTCTGCTCCCAGGGAACAAGGGGCAGGACAAGAGGATACAGTCCTAAGGAATTCCAGGGGAGGATTAGGTTGAATATTAGGGAGAAATTCTTCACAGAATGAGTGATTAGACATTGGAATAGACTGCCCAGGGAGGTAGCAAAAACCTCCATTTCTGGAGATGTTTAAGGAAAGGCTGGACGTGGCCCTCAGTGCCATGGTCTGGTTGAAAAGTTGGTGTTCAGTCAAAGGCTGGACTTGATGACCTCAGAGCTCTTTTCCAACCCAACTGATTCTGTGACTCTGTGATTCTGTGATTCTCTGTTATCTCCCTGGCATGCAGCACCTGGGGGCAGTGTCTGTGAGAGCTGCCACAAGGAACAGTGTGGATTTGACAGGCAACAAACCAGGACTGAGACACAGGAATCATCTAAGCTTTGGTGACTGAGGAGGACATCAGAAGGATCAGATTGTAGAAGTGCCTCTCTCTCTCACACACACTCCATTTATTGACCAGAGCTGCAGATAAATAGCTTGAAGAGAGACATCTCCATTTTGGATATCTGTGTTTGCTCCTGAGGCCATAACTCACTCCATGCATCCATCTATCCAAATTCCTAACAAGAGCTGCAGGGCTGGAGGATTGTTCCCTTAGTCCTATTCAGGAGGGACAATCTTTGTCCTCTGTGCTTAGGGACAGAGGTTTTGTCTGTTTTTCTGTTATCTTTCAGCAGGTTTTTTTGCCATTTCTTATGCATTGTGATTTCTCGTTTTCTGCAAGAGGGAACAGCCTCAAGCCGTGCCAGGGGAAGTTTAGATTGGAGATTAGGAAATATTTCTTCACCAAACGGGTTGCCAAGCACGAGCTTCCCAAGGCTGTGGTGGAGTTGTCATTTCTGGGAGGATTTAAAAGATGTGGATGTGGCACCTGGGGACATGAGTCAGTGGTGGCCTTGGCAATTCTGGGGGAATGGTTTGACTTGGTGATCTTGGAGGGCTTTTCCAACCTAAAGGATTCTAGGATTTTGTGATTCATTTTATGAGTCTACCCCTTATACCTGCTGCTGCTTCCGATTAGACCAAGACATTCTTATGGGCTGGGAATTTCTAGAAACTTTATGTCACATAACCAATTTCCAGTTCACCCCTTTACCCCATTCTGCAGTCAGTCCCATCTAAACCTTGGTGTGCACTGGAGGAGGACAGTGAGCTAAATGCTAAACAGATTTGCACTGTAGATTTTGAGTCAAAATATGTTCCTGTAATACATCTCTGGCCACAGTTGTGTTACTGTGAGTGCACAGAGACTTTACAGAGCTTACAGGAGAGAACTTGCATGTCCAAGAGGAGCATCCACTGCCAGCTCTAATTCTATGCTGTCCCATGCCACAGTTGCACATAGTTTGAGAGTTTGACCACTCTAAATTATTCTGAAATCTCTGAATATTGCAAACACTTGGACCTATAGCACTGAATTTGTTTACAGTTGTATAAATAATAGCACTATTTGCCTTCAGTTCTTTGGAGGATTCTAGTGCCAGCAATCACAGTCAAGGTCTTAGACAGAGTCCAAGCTCCATCAGATGTTTTAGTGCTCATGTGGTCTGCTAAATATTGTCTGCCAAACTGTTTTTCAAGCTCCTGATGCTATCTTGAATCACAAAGTACTAAGGCAGCTAGCCTTAACTTTTGGCTTTTAATTGAAATATTTTAAAGGAAATGCATAATAACCATTAGTACCAGATATTTTCCTTGTTGTTCTGATTTTATTCCTTCAATGAGCTGTTTTTTAAAACAAGTGTTTCATTTTATTATCCGCAACAGGGCTCTGTACCACAGGAACAAGTTCTACTGATCTATTTTGGGTATTTTGCAGCTGGTGCAGATGTGGAAAATGCAGGGAACACTTTCTGAATCCCCACTAGTGGGAAGAGAACAGATTTAAATATAAATTATACATAATATGGGAGAGAGGCGTTCACCAAATACAGATATATTGAACAGCTCTGATAAATCAATGGTGTTGCCTTTGACAAGGGCAGCACGGAAAACCCTTCCATGGCACAACCTGTTCTTCTCCTAAAAGTTTGGAAGTGTTCCTGGGAAGAACATAAGCCATCCTCTGCTCTTCTGGGTTGCATTTGATGCAGATACTGGAAATACAAAATGTTTCTGGTTAACTGAACCAAGGCAGAGCACTTTTCTCTAATTTTTGAGGTAGTGTGCCCTTGTGCTGCATTAGCTCCCTTTTGTTTTCTACAGGCAGAAGCGGTGGCCACAATTTTGTTCTCCTGATTTCCTGTGATTTTAGTCGCTCTTGATTGCGATGCCCCTGCGTAATCATTCAAGGTAGATTGTTAGTGTAAGCTGCATTGCAAGGTCTGCCTCTATTCAATGTGTTGCTGGCTATAACAGAGGCCCCAGACTAAGGTCAAAATTATTATGTGGAGATTAAACTGTAGAATTTAATTATGTATTCTGTTGCTCCTAGTACATTTATTAATTTAGCAGTACAAACTGACTGGAGCTAAACAAGCAGGGCTGATTAATTTGCAAAGACATCTAGGTAACAGATTGTGATCAAAGTGGAGACCTGATCCTGTTAGATTGAAATGTGTTGTTTTGTGCTACATGAAGGACATAGAGCAGCATGGTTTATCTTTATCAATGCTTTCCTCTGAAGGAAAGGAACAAGCTTGCAGATATAATCAGCGCTGAGGCAATGCCACTCAATAATTACCCACTGTCTCATCATAATCCCGGAACTAAGCCCCTGCCCAATCCATCTGGGACACTTTTCCATCTATTGCACAGCTCAAGAATACGTGTGTAAGCTATTACCTCTGGTCGTGCTATCTGTCCCCTGAGTAAAGATTCATAGCAGTGACCAATTATGTTGCAGGGGGCTTCTCTGTCTTTCTGTCTGGTTTTTTTTTTTCCTCTCTTTTTGCCACTGAATTGTCCTGTATTTCTTAATTATAGTAATGGCACATTAGTGCCCTGCTACTTTGGGGTGCGAGAGCCTACGCAGCTACAAAAGTGGCATTGCTTGAAAAGCAAATGTTAAAGTAATGGGGACGTGAGAAAAGCCTGTGTTGATGTGATCAGGCATCTGAAAGCTAATTGAACACTACAGGTGGAAGTTTCTATTCTTGGGAGGATGAGAAGGACCCAGTTTACATGGCAACTGAGATTGTGGAAGTTCATAGCCAGAAATCTCTATTGTAAAAAAAAAAAAAAAGAAAAACGTAGGAGAACCAGTGGCCAAAGAATGGATTTGGGATGGTATCACCTCAGAAATTATGGAGAGTGGGCCAGGTTCCTGTTCTCATGGGCACAGGATGCAAAACTGAGGTCAGCAGTGTGCCAGCAGCTACTCTGCTCTGCACCCCCAGTGCCAAGGACAAAGACAAATACCCAGCCCATGGCCCAAAGGTCCCAAAGTTCAAGCCAGTGTTTAAAAGGGGAGCAGAGGAGCTTCATAGAGGTCTTTGCCTTAGACTAAGCAGGATCAGCAGGGACAGCTGCAGGGTCTTGACAGTCAGGACACTCATTTACCACGGATTTAAGAGGGTCTCTGGTGGTGTTCTGTGTTGATAATCTGGTGATTCTCGTGTGCTGGGCAAAGAAGAAAAGTGGAAGGAGGAAAGAGATGGCTTGAAAAGGATGAAATCCCAAATAATTGCTTTATGTGATTGCTAGAGAAAATGTTTTGTAGGCACGAATCAGATTTGCCCCCCCCCCAGGCTGATCATCGTGAGAAGTTGCTGTGATGTCTCTTTGTGTCTGTTAAGTGTTGGAATGAAATGCTCTGAATCACAGCCCTGCCCAGCACTGTTATCACGGGGGATGGATTCAAGAGATCGCTCTGGATGTCTCCTTGTCTGTTTCCTCTTGCCCAATAACAGAAGGATCCCTGCATCCTTCCCTTTCCTTTCCCTTGTCTCTCTGCTGAAGGAGTGGGCACACACACCTATAATGATATGTGGAGTTGCTGATTATCTTATGGACAGCGATTTTTGGCCCCAGTGGAGCCTGGGGCTCAGAGATCCTCAAGGACTGTGTGATCTCTATGGGCAAAGCAGGCAAAATGTAGGAAATTAGATATAAAACCTGAGAGAAGAGTCCTGGCTAACAGAGCAGGTCCGTGATAAAACCAGGGAGGCAATTCCAGCCTCCCAGCCTAGTCATCCTCTAAATTCTTAGAATTTAATAACAGGAGCATTTATACCATAGGATTGCAGTGGTTTTAGCAGAGGAATCTTATTTATGTAAGTGTGACACTTTTTAGACGTGCCAGTTTACAGACAGAGCAGAGTTAAGTGCAAAGACACAACACTGAATTGATCTCTGATGAGCAAAACCGAGTAGGTTTGTTTTTTCCAAAGACCAAGAGATAAATCCACATTTTGGTGATCTAACAGGTGGCATTTCTTTCAAGGAGAAAGCAGAATGAGGCTGCTGGATGATAAGAAATACTAAAAAAAAATCAGGTAATTTATTTTTGTGTGTCGTTCGAGGATTAATCCCCTTACTATAAATTCCTCCTGAATTATTTCCGCTTCATTCTGAAAATCTTGTCTATGGGTGAAAGCAAGCCTTTAATTTTTTTCTAGTCCAGAACTACTCACAATAAGCTTTGTTTTTATTTAATCTAGATACCTTATTTTTGGATACAACTACACATAGTGCAGAACAAACATGCAGCATTTCCAAAGGACTTGTTTTCTGGAGAAGGAGACCTTTAGAGATCTTCAATTTCATTATTATTATTATTATTNGGGGGGTAATTTTTCCTTTTCTGATTAATAACCCTGAGGCAGGGTCATCTTTAGCCATGGTCATGGGGACTGGCTAGACTGGTCCAGATGGTGCCATGTTGGCTAACTTCCTGTCAATACTCTTAACAGCTTACAGATAGGTTTATCAGGAACAGGCAATAACTCAGTCTAGACAAAAGAGTCTATCAGGCATCTAAACTAACAGAAGGAAGACAGAGGATATTCCTAATTTTCACATATCAGTTGGGCTGCCCACTTAAGACCTGGTGTGAGCTGTCCTCTGTGAGACAGAAATTGCTCATTAGGACAGCGTGCTGAATTCTGCCCTCTGGGTAGAGACTGTTTCCCCCTATTTTCCAGCCAGAATAGCTGAGGCCAATTCTTGAAGCTGCAATGCTCAAACCTCCCTTCTCTCCCCAGTGTTGTCCCCAGTTTCAAATTTGTCTTCATGAGTTTTACCCCCACCCAGCCAGGACAAAAGTTTTCTTTGATCAGAAGGCAACCTCCTTTGGGCTTCCAAATATTTTTCTTGTCCTGAATTCTTAATTTCTGTATGATCCATGCTGGTGGGGTTCAAAGGCAACCACAGGTTTCCATGGCCCTTCTCTGTAGGAATGTGAAGAGCCCAGTGGGTCGCAGGGGACTGGAGGCTTGTTTTTAACCTGGCTTTTGGTTTAATATTCAAAATATACCAAATGTCCAAACACCTCAGTGTCTGTCACTGCACACCTGATGACCACTGTCAAAAAGAATCTGCTTGGAAAGAAGGCTGAAGATGCCATCCCCATACTAGAGATTTGTTTTTTGAAGTCTCTTTTCAGCAGGCTGAGGGGTGATCAGAGAGCACTGTGCTGCATTGGCTGCCTTAGGGGAAATATGGTGCATGAATCCTGCAGTCATGGTGCTTTCTTTATGCTGATGTCTTTGTCCAGGACTACAGAATCTTCTTCCCATTCCCATTCAATCCAACAGCTCTGGTTTGCCTGGTTTACTCACTGCTCATGAAAAGCACTGGGTGAAAATATGCTCCTCTTTATTTCCTGCTTTATTTTTTTTAAACCTCCCAGCTCATGCCAGGCTCTCTCACGATGACATTCCTCTTCAGGATGGGATCAAGGACTCTTGCTTTCATCACTGGTAGTGATGGACCTTCTCCTGGGGCTGGTGGGACCATGTGCAGAAGGAGACCCAGCCTTGGCTCAGTCTGGATGACAGAACAGGGCCCTTATTCCAGCACACGCCTCCGTCCCTGCCATTTGATAGAACTGGGCTGAGAGTTGCGTTTTTTAATTTTATTTTATTATTAGGCTTCATGGTTGAGGGATATTCATAAATGGTTTATGATAATTTATCAGCCCACTTGGGTGAATATTGAATTTTGTATTTTACATGGCATGCCAATTTCCCATCTGTTGTATTTGAATAATATACAGGATAGACACTACCACTCAAGTAATCCCTTTACTACCAAATCAATATACAGTGCATATGGTGCTGTTTGGCCCACAGATATTTATTGTAGGTCTCTTTGGATAATTATCTTCTAACTCCCCCTGTGTCCTTGTTCTGTAAGCCCTGATCCTGCAAATGCCTATGACATGAGTGGCCTCACACATGTGAGCCCTTCAGTCATGTTTACTGAAAGTTTATTTGTAAAACCTTCAGAATGTTCTGCTCGTGGCACCTTTCATTATTCCTGGAGAGCACCTGGGATGGGATGGCTGCTTGTTGCAGATGATGCTCATCTTTTCTGTTGCCTGCCAGGATTTTCTGTTCACATAGATTTGCATGACATTTCTTCAACTGGAAAACAGTTTTGGGAACCTTGCTTTAATGAAGGCTGATGCTGTTGTTTCAAAGAGAAGAGAAATGTAAAGTCAAACGACTTTACAAAAAAACCAACCAAAAAACCAACCAAACAAAAAAACCCCAAACAAACCCACACCTCACCAAATTAACTGCAGAGGCATTTTGACCCTTTTTGGTGGGGGGATTGCTTTTAAAAGGTTATTTGTGATCATTGTAAAAGAAACTCCCACTTCTTCAGTTAAAACTGAATTCTAACAGAATTTCTCTAGATACATTGATGTGGGAAGGTGCTTTTTGTCCCATGGTGACATTAAGGTTCTTTCACCAGGTCATTTTAGCCTCAGAAAATTTATTCCAGTGCTGCATTTGCCAGATTTGCATTTGCCTCTGAGCAAACACAGAGTATTTTAGGATGTGATTGAAGGGCTGGCAATATTTAGATTTATATTTCTTTTTCTGCTTCCTTTGGTACAAGAAAGCACTCTCTCCATGGCTGCATCACACTCAGGTTCTGAACTCAGCTTCAAAGAACAAACAACTCAACCTGGATTCCTTCCTGCTGAGGTGATTCTGTGGGAAGTAAAACTCACAGAGTCTTTCCCTGATTCACCAGTGCTTGAGGCTGCTCAGCAGTGTAAGGAGATCGATTTTATTTGCCCTCCTCCTTGGGGCATCAATACACAATTTTCCAAGAGGAGCATAACAGAGTCTGGGTGGGAGTTTGGAAAGGGGCAAGTGAGACCTGGTAAGGCTTGAAGGGGCAGTGGATAGGGATGAGAGTGGCAGATCCAGCTTGAAATTCATAGTGTCATTAAAAATAATTTAGGATATTGGTAATAAGATTTATTTTCCAGACCTTTCATGCTGACTGTCTGTGTGCTGCTCCCCAAGGAAATCAGCAGGTTTCAGGAGCTGTGAGGAGTTTTGTGGGGAGGTGGAGATGGATAAAAACCCCAGAACTTTGGTGGTGTTTGAACAGGGCTGAAGGAGAAATTCCTTGTCCCATCCCTTTGCTAGAGATGGTCTCAGCAGGATCCAAGTAGGATAGGTGGGAGTGGGCATTGCTAATGGGTTATTTGGGGGAGTAAAACTGAAAAAAAAATCAACCTTATCACATGTCCCATAGGGTTTAATATTTGAGAAGGGTGGGACAATGAAGGAAAGCCTTGAAGATGAAGTCCCACCTTTAAATCTTGATGATTCACCACAACTGCTGCAACCAGCATTGGGAAAGGCTCCCAAACACTGCATAGGAACTGAGCTGTCCTAATCAAGAGGAAAAAATTCCCTTTGACATCAGCAGCATTTCCTTAAATGCCTGTGGTACATCTCTATGGTCTGGAAATAGGAAACAAATAAATACTAATGAATCAATCTGACAGCTCTCAGATGTGTAACAAGGCAAAGGTGCCCTAGCTCCAGGTAAGCAGAGATGAGTAATTAAAGGAAATAATTATTATGTGTTTGTTTAATTGAAAATTCCCCAAGGGGAAAGGAGATAATTTCAAGTAAATGCTTTCACCAATGCATTAAAAATACATTTGTGATCAAGTCTAGATTCTCAGAGGCAGATGGGCAGGCCTGCAGGCAGACAGAGCTGCTGCAGTGACCCACTGCAGCAGAGCAGTGGGATGGGGCTTCAGCATAAGGAAGAAAAGATAAAACCAAGGGAGTGATTTTTCTTAAAGCCTGCAGAGTTTCTGTGTGGTAGGAATGGCTAGTTGGATCTTCTCCTCTTTTGCACAGAGCAGGAGAAAGTGTTTTGGACTTGCTGGGAGAATATTTTATACCTTCACAAATCTGTGTCCGTGTCTATGCATGCAGCACATGCTCATTTGTTCCCCATAGCCAAATCAACTTCCATCTACCCCTGAAAAGCAATTTCTCAGTGTTTCCTTGCCTTTGACAGGTTCAAAATAAGGCCTTCTAAAAGTCTTTGTGCAAACCTCACCCAAGATTTTGAAATTTGCTGATTATCTTTGAACATTAAGGAGCAAGTCAGTGGCTGGTGGATGGGGAGAAACTGTTTTTAAATGTATCTAGACATTGTATTCAGTATTTTCTCAGCCTGGTCAGTTCTGTGAGGGTAATAGGGTTATAAGAACCCCTAAAATATAAATGTGGAACTCTGATCTGTGTCCTTGAATCTTGTAGTTTGAAGACCTACCAATGTTACTGGCTCACAACCTCTGTTGTCTACAGGATGAGGATGTGATGTTATGGGTGAAATTGAAACCTGTTCTCTTCATTCCCCTGGACCTACAGTGGAATGCACACTAATATTTGTTTAGTATGTTACCAAGCAATTATTTTGATAAATTCTGAGATAAAGCAGGAGGCCTGGTCGATGCTAAACAAGCATTTCATTCCTTAATGGGCCATTTCTTTATTACCCTGCCCTTATGCCAGATGTGCCCAGGTCTGGAACTTTACATTTGTGAGTAGTTTCTTTATCTTTAAAACAGCGACTTGCAGGGTAGGGCTTCAATTCAGATATTGCTGTGGGCATTTCAAAATTATTTTGCTCCCCAATGGCCACACCCATTCTTCAGCCTCCTGTACTCCATCCCCTCTGCCTGGAAAACAGTGAGATTTTCACTGTGCAGAAGGTGCCTTCTCTTGGCAGCTCTGTGGCTCAGATTCAATCAGTGGTTGAGCTGTATTATGTTTCTTTCTCTGTTTTAATGCTTTTCCATTGACACCTGTGACACAATCCCGTGTGTGATCCAAGGTGATGAAATCCAATCAAGCTGAAACTCCTCGAGTTCCCTCAGACAAGGCAGGTTGCTGAGTGGCCAGTGTTCCTCCAGCCCTCTGCTCTGCAGTGCTGTGACTCTGGTGACAGCAGTGATGTGGCAGAGCAGGAGTCAGGTGGGAGCTGCTGCTGAGTAGAGGAGGAGCAGCATGGGGGGTCTGCAGGAAGGGATAGGAGAGGTTTAAGGAGGGGGTTATTCCTGAAATAGGAAAAGGATGGTTTTCCAGGCACCAATTCTTGCAGCAGTCCATTACCTAACTCAGAAAATCTCTTAGAGCAGATTGGTTTTTTTTTTTTTTCATGGAATCACAGGACAGTTTGGGTTGGAAGAGACCTTAAATTTCATCCTGCCATGGGCAGGATCAACTTCTATTATCCCAGGTTGCTCCAAGCCCTGTCAAACCTGGCCTTGGAGGCTTCCAGGGATCCAGGTACAGCCACAGCTTCTCTGGACACCCTGTGCCAGGACCTCACCAACCTCACAGGGAGCAATACCTTCCCAATATCCCATCTAAACCTGTCCTCTGGCAGTGGGAAACTATTCTCTCTTGACCTGTCACTCCAGGCCCTGGTCAAAAGTCCCTCTCCAGCACTCCTGGAGGCCCTTTAGGTACTGGAAGGTGCTCTAAAGTCTTCCTGGAGCCTTCTCTTTTCCACATGGCCAAGTTGTGTCAAGCTATTCATCCACCAACAACCCCAAGGCCTTGTCAGCAGGGCTGCTCTCAATCCCTTCTCTGCCCAGTCTGTATTTGTCCTTGGTATTGACCCAACACACTTTCAGGACATTTTATTTTATTTTATTTTATTTTACATTATTTTACATTATTTTATTTTATTTCCACTCTCTTGCAAGACTTTTCACAAAAGCCCATTTACAACATGTTCGACTTTATAATGTTCTCTTCCCACCTGAAAGTGGCCTTCACCACTGGAAGAAAATGTGAATAATTGGGAAACATCAGCCTGTGTCCCATGGGCTAACAGACCATCTCTTCCCTCTGCTGCCCCTCACAACAAGGCACAAAATCTCATTCTTAAAAATGTTATTTTTTCCTTTTTATCAAAAGCTACATCTCTGCTGTGAAATAATTTCAGGAATGTTTGGGCAGGTGGAAAATAGGAAAAATACATTTCATCAAGCCTAAATACTTAGATTTTCCGACTACCAAAATCTCTTGACTAATTGAGTTCCATGGAGATTTTTATCTTGGTGTCAGTACATACACACATCAGGGGGCCTCAACTCAGCCCCTCCATTCAGTCAGAAGCTAGACCAGAACCTCCTCCCTTCCCAGCTTCTCCCATCCCACCAGACTCGCTCTTGCCATTTCTATTCCTCCAAAGATGTGTGAATTCCCCTTTTCCATGGATTTATGGGGTCCCCATGGGGTTCCTATCATTCCCAGAACTCCTTTTCCATGGATTTATTGGGTCTCTATGGGGTTCCCATCATTTCCAGGACCCCTTTTCTGTGGATTTCCCATCCCTTTCCCAGCTGGCTGTGATCCTGGCCTTGTCCTTCCTGGTCAAGCGCCACCAGTTCCACCAGAACTGCTGGAAATGGCATCCCGGGATTGCTCAGGTGAATTCCCCAAATCCTGCTGATCCCACCTTGGAAAGAGCTTGGAATTCACAAAATCCCTTTGATCTCTCCTTGGAAAGAGCTTGGAATTCCCAAACCTTCCCAGCTTCTCCCATCCCACCAGACTCGCTCTTGCCATTTCTATTCCTCCAAAGATGTGTGAATTCCCCTTTTCCACCTTGGAAAGAGCTTGGAATTCACAAAATCCCTTTGATCTCTCCTTGGAAAGAGCTTGGAATTCCCAAACCTTCCCAGCTTCTCCCATCCCACCAGACTCGCTCTTGCCATTTCTATTCCTTCAAAGATGTGTGAATTCCCCTTTTCCTTGGATTTATGGGGTCTCCACGGGGTTCCCATCAATCCCAGGACCCCTTTTCCATGGATTTCCCATCCCTTTCCCAGCTGGCTGTGATCCTGGCCTTGTCCTTCCTGGCTTCACTGGAACTGCTGGAACGGCATCCTGAGATTGCTCAGGTATAGGAATTCCCCAAATCCTGCTGATTCCTCCCTGGAAAGGACTCAGAATTCCCAAAATCCCGCTGATCCCTCCTCGGAATCCCCAAATCTCCCCAGCTTCTCCCATCCCACCAGCCTCACTCTCACCATTTCTATTCCTCCCAAGATGTGTGAATTCCCAGCAGAGGGGCAGCAGAGCTCTCTGTGCCACGGCCCCGCTGCTGCCCCAGCTCTGTGCCTCAGTTCCCCCTGCCTGGCTGTGCCATTCCCCCCTTTCCCAAATCCTGGCTGAGGCAGAGCTGTGGATCTCTGCCATTTGGCTGAGGGTCAGTCCAGAGCAGGCAGAAGCCCTGTGCTTGGCAGAGGGAGACAGTCTTGCAGGGTTGGAACACACTCCCTCTATTGAAAGGCTCCCATCCTTTTCTCTCCAAGTGCTTTGTGAGAGGGTACAGCCCCTCTCCTGGATACCCCAACAGCAGCAATGTCAGGAATTGCTCTTTCATTCTGGTCCACCCAGGAGATCTCATTTCTCCGTGATCTCTTTTCTCCAGGACCTTCCCGTGGTTATCTGCCATTCCAAGGCTAATCTAAGGATGCAGGCCCTACCTTGGGCTACCCTGGAAGGCTGCTTGGAAGCCTCATCCAGCACAGCAGAGCACAGCTGCCCATCTTGGGAGCAAGGCAAACTGGCAGGAGTACATCACACCTGTGCTCCATGCTCTGAACTGGCTGCCAGCTCCCTCCTGGGCCCCGTCCAACACTGGTTAAATATCGATAAAGCCGGAAATGAACTAAGCTCTGGCTAGATCCAAGTCTGCTTTTCTGCCTTGCCTCCTCACAACACCTGAAATGCCATCTGAGCCCAGATCCATGGCCACACGGCTGGGCCCTGCTTGGATAAAGATCTCCATAAACAGCCCATCACTTTGTGGGGCCTGAACCCAAAGCCTAGGAAATCAAGGGGAGTTTTGCCATGAATAAAGTGGGGAGAGGCATCTACAGGGACATCCTGTGGAGACAGGAAGAAGCAGGAGCAGAAGAGCAAAGAGAAGGATCAATGCTTATCTTGATTGCCCAGAGAGGCTGTGGCTGCCCCATCCCTGGAAATGTTCCAGGCCAGGCTGGATGGGGCTTGGGGCAACCTGGGATAATGGAAGGTGTCCCTGCAGGGTGTTGGAACTGGAGGTCCATTCCAACCCAAGCCATTCTGTGATTCTATAATCTTTCAGCTAGACTTCCTTATCCAAGGAAGAAAGATTTGAGAGGCTGTGACAAAGGAAGGTGAGGGCTGGCTTCTTCGTTTTTTTTTTACATAGCACAGCTATTTTTCCTGCTTGTGCAGAAAGCACTTGCAGATGAGGACACCTGAGAGCTGTGACTTAGTGAGTTTGGTGTTAATGCTGATGTGAAGCACTCTGTAGGGTCAAGCCATGCACTTCCACCATTTCATTCTCCAAGTTCCCTGAATATCCTCAAAATTATGTTTTGATAGTCAATGAAAGAGGCCAGGCAGCAAGCAGGGGGATTTCTTTGTACTGACACAGAAACTTGCTTGGGATCTGCTTATCTTACTGTGATTTGGCTTTTTAAGGTTTCCATCCTGGGAAATAAATGGGAAGGCATCCCCTGAGGTGAGGGAAGGGACCCCCAGTCCACACATGACTAACCCCAAATCATTGTGCTGGCCGTTTCACCACTGAGCAGAGACAAACCTTGGTGGACTCCAGCTGCCTGCCTTGGAGAGATGCAGAGAGCCAAAATTTCAGATTGTCCAAAGCACAACTCCCAACATTCACTGACAAGATGTGCTTGGTATTCTCACTCTCTGCTGTGCACAAGCTGTGCAAAGCTCCTTCCAGTCCCTTTGAGTGCCTGTGACACCATCCTGGATGTGCTTTTTCACAGCCCACTCACTTTGGAGTACCCTACAAACTAGTCCTGCAGTGGACTAAAAAAATCCCAGTTTATCCCAGCATCTTGTAACTGGTAATGGCTGCAGACCATAAGGGCAGAGTAGACAGTGAAAATTCCATGTTTTGTTCCATTTTCCAGACATCTGCAGCTCAGAGACTTCCCAAGACAGAGACAGTGTCTTTGCATTTATTGGTCTGGGGTGGATTTTTATTCCATTGATTGGTTTAGGGGCTTTACGCTTCAAACTTTTGGCACCTAAAACTTCCTTTGGCAATGAGTTCAGCAGCTTAACAGCAAAAACATGACCTCATTCATTTGTTTTGGAATCCATCAAATGATCATTCTGGTTGATATTGCCATGAGACAGTGCATCCTCATTCCTGGTCACCTTCCCCATCCCTCTTTTTATATTATAGGTTCTTGTCATATCCAGCTTCCATCTTTTCTGACCTGTGAAGGCTTTGTCAGTTTAGGATTCCTTCTGTGGAAGCCATTACTTCAGCAAACCTTGTCACCCACCTCTCCATCCTTTTTTTAGATCTAAATCTCTGCCTGATACAGTGAGATGAAAATTACCTGTGAGGCTTAGGACATTAGGTACAGCTTCAACAGGAACCTTCACACACCAGGCATTTTCCTGCTCCTTCACCAAGGGAACCTGTGTTGTACATGAGAAAATCTGTCTCTGTTACCAATGGGACACCTCAAAACTGTCCCTGCAGCAGCAGCCACAACCAGAATGGGAATGGAGGGATGCCAGCCTGCAGAGAGTTTGCAGTTATGAAAAAGCGAGAGAAGAAATTATTAATAACATAGAGATACCTGGTATCAACTGTTTGGGCGCTCTCAAAGCATCTGGGTATTCCCTGTAACTCAGAAATTATTATAAAAGCAGCTCATTCCATCACACAGCCTGTTGAGAATTTCATGCATGCACTGGGAAAAAAAAATCATGATTGCTAAACGCTCCATTTTCTTTTCAAGACACTGTGCTAGTCTGAAGTGGTGTATGTATACATTTCAGGCAAATGTGTACTTTGTCTTCAAATGAACAGCTTTCAAAATGATCTTTGGTTAAGCTCCCTTTTATTTTTATCTTTTATTCGCCTACAATGCCAGCTGAGGTTACCCATCTCCCGACAGCTACCAAATGGACTCGTAATTGTAAGGCTCGGTGATTTAATTAGACTCATTCTAAACACTCACATTTTTATCAATTAGTTAATGGGCTAAAGAGAGTCTTATTGTTGGAGCCAGGTCATTTGGAAGCTGGAGCCTTCACGAGGGCAAGAAGCTGAAGAACAACAGCGTTAATATCTGTAATTAACCTCACGAGTCCTGGTTTGTTCAATTAGGACTGAACCCCCTCTCCATCCATATGCCTTTCGTCAGATGGGCTTTTAATTTGAAATAATTGTTACAGAAAAAATCAACAAATAATAGCTTCATTTTTTTTGTTCTTTTTTTTTTTTTTTCCTCAGATGCAGACACATATGAAAACAAAAACCACAATCTTGACACACGTGCCTGTGAGCTATTTATTAGAGCCTGGTTAATTCACAGCTCCTGTATAAATAATCATTCTAGGTTTTTAAAGATTAACAAAGCTCTTGGTAACAGATATTGTGGGATCTTTTCAAACTGATCCTCATCTTGTAATATGTATCTGTATCTTTTTTAATGCTGCCTTTTCTACTACTACCAAAAAAAAAAAAGTTTGGGCTTTGATTACTTTTTGCAATTTGTTGCATGTGATTTCTGTTCTTTGGAGAGTCTGATACTTCTGGTAGTTGTTTTTTTCCTGAGGATGAGCTATCTGGTATAAATACATCTGTTATAAATTAGAAAAGAGCAATATAGAACAGCCCATGATTACAGAATTACAGAATTATTACAGACCTACAGCAGGTTCAGCATGCCTGTCTGTGTATATATTTAAATACACACACCCATCTATGATGTTTAATTAGTCAGATTATACTGTAAATATTTAAATGAATCTGTGTCTAAATGAGTGTATATACTTGTATATCCACATATATGTGAGAACCAAGCTTTGCTTGTGATGTACACATGATCTTTCTACCTTAAAAATTCAATTATTCATTTTTATTTATAGAGATTATACATATATATCTCTCTCAGTTTGTATTACAAAGGTATCTATATAAACATAAAAGCCCACTTTCCTGGCTTGCTGAGACAATAGGCACTCTGCGTGTCCTTAATCTTGTATATAATGTATACACAGTAAACATGCCCTTAACACTTGCTCCTGCATTTTCATTCTCTGCAACTTATTCATCTCTGTTCCAATTGCCATCTACAGATAAATCCCAGGACAGACACACAGATGATTTTTTTAAGCTGCCTTTGAATTCATTCAGTCAAAAGAGAACAAAATTAATTAGAAAGATTTAAGGATGGGCGTGATCACATCAGTACAAGGCATTTAAAAGAGGGTCGGAGGTAGGTAAGTAGATACTAAAAATACCTCCTGGATTACGTTAGGTCCTCAATCATAGGCATTAATTGCATATTGCTTCTACAGAGAAATGTCTCTGCCCAGCCAACACACCCACACCTGTTCAGTTTTGTGTGCAAGCACCTAATTCCACTGAACTCAGGGGTGCAGATACACAATGGGGAGACCGGTGCTGCCAGCAGCAGCACTGGATTTTTCCATGGTTAGGGTTTCCCTTAGGAGGGAGGAATTCATCCTGAAAATGGGATCCATACCTCGGGCCAGCCACTTGGGAGGCCTCAGACCCAAGCCTGGCCAACACAGAGGTGCTACAGAGCCCACACCACAACCCCAGACCCCAAACTCTGCAGGGTCCTGGGGACACATGGGCTGCACCAGGGCCATGGCACAGCGTGGCCAGTGCCACCAGCCCAGCCCTGCTGCCACACCTAGCCCAGGCTCCAACCCAGGGAGGATCAAGCCCTCCCCAGCACAACCATTCCCATCACAAAGCACGGCGGGTCCAACCATAATTGGTTCCAAATTAAGCAGGATTAAATAACAAACGTAACATAGCACAAATACCGAGAAGCCAGGCCTTCTTTTTTACACAGTTATCTTTTTTTTTTTTTTCTTAACAACGCCGAAGAAAGAGGCAAATTGTTGTGTAAAAATACGCAACAATAATAGTGGTCCTGGAAGGAATGTTTTTCTTCTCTTTGGCTGCAACAAAAACAGTTGACTACTGAGAAGCAAAGAGCAAATTTGCAAGAAAGGGCACAGCACAACAGCAGCGGGGACTGTTAGGGGGAACGGTAGGCGCTTTGTTATTTCGGGAACTTCACTGTAATTTTAAAGCGTTATTTATAATAGTAATAATGCCAGCCAACTTGTTTCACTTAATACACAACCAGCCTAAATAAAAGGCTACAAAAGCAGCTGGGAACAGTACAGTTTCCTACTGTAATTGTGTGTACGTATCCGAACATCTGATGAGCCCCGCTCTACGTTTCCTTATTGTTATCGCCAACAATTATTCCCGTGCATGCGCCGCAGAGCCGGAGCTCCGCTGAGCTGCATAAATGCACTCTTTGTTTCCTTAATTATTAGGCAGACAGTTCATTCTGTCCCATGTCCAAGTTCCAGACAGGTGGAATAAGGAGGTGGCATCTGTCTTAATATTGAATGCCACGCTTCCCCCATCTGCCGTAATAACAGCGCGGGGGCTGCTTGGCTTCGGTTGCTCCGTTCTGCACCCAGCCATATGCCCTGGTGTGCCGCACGTGCCACCGGAGCGCGCCGGGCCCGGCATGCCACGCAGGAGCCTGGGTGCAGGCCCGGGGTCAGGCACGTGCTGGAGTCAGCAGGTGACAGTCAATACGGCCACTGAGAGCCGCCCCCCGCGCCAATACAGAGGGGCCTTCAAAGTCAATTGACAGAATACAGCGCCCTGCCAATCAAATTTTGCAGGGCATACCTTCCAGGCTAGGCAAATAAGAAGATTTAGAGCACATGGCAGTTCATCGTTTATAATCCTGTCTTAGCCCAGCATGGCTTAGTGATAGTTCTGTGACAGATGATGAGCACATGACAGCTGGGGGATCTTATACAAACTCATACAGTAAAATTAAAATTAAATTAGTGACACACTTGTACACATTAGTTGTGCAACAGTTATGCAATCTGTTCGAGACCCTTAACGCAAACCATCGCTGATTTAAATAATTTATACTGGTGCCAAGGTGCTGGGTTGTGGGGTTTTTTCCCTCTCCCAGAAGGAATGCAGCATTTGCGCATTTTTAGCTTTAAACAGCTCTGTCCTTTTCATTCTGTTTGTCCTCTCATTTCTTCTCCAGAAAGAAAGAAAAGACTTCATTTTTTTTAAAGTTGAAATGTTCAGAAGGGTTGTTCTGGAGGTCTGGGAGTGTTTCTTTACTTGCTGAGTGCACTGTGCAATTCATAATATTATGGCTGTTTTATTTTCCTATGTAGCCATACTAGGCTTCCATTTAAAAAAATATAAACAAATAAAAACAAACATACTGATCCCCCCCTCAAGATGCAGAATGGGAAGGAAACCTATAAGATTTGAGTGTTTTTAGACACAGGAGTATAATAAACTGGCTGTTCTTTGGCTCTTTAATCTGATAATCTTGTTACTATTTTATGTTTGTGTGTTGGGGGAAAAAAAAGAGAGAAGTAATCACTGAAATGATGACAGTAGATCTGCAGTTTGAAAAGACTCATAACTTTAAAGCTTAGAGGGCCTGATCCTTTTATCCGCGTGGGCTTGACACCAGACTACCTCTATTAGCTTTAGTGGAGTTCCACCTGATTTACACGGGGTAAACAGAGACAGCATTCAACCCTGAAATCCTTTTTGGAAGGCCACTCTCTACACCAGCAGCATGTATTTACTGCTCCTTCCCAATCCCTCAGTGTTTCCCAGTCACTAAAATTACAGTTTATCCACACAAAGTGTTTTTACCCTCATGGGTAGCAAAACTGTGGTGTCCAAAAGCTGTTGCAATGCTGAGATATACTGCAATAATTCAGGGAATCATAATGATTTATCAGCTGTGAGAGAAAAAAAAAATGGAGAAAATCTTGGGCTTTTTTCCCTTTAGCAAATTTATTATTTATTTGCTTACTTATTTATATATATGTGTGTGTGTGTGTGTGTGTGTGTTTAATCACACACAGAGGATGATTTGGGAACTCCCAGCCACGGGAATTTTCCCAGCTAATAAGGATAGTGTGTGTGCATTTATAGTTATATATAATTGAGATTAGAGGATGATTTGGAGGCTGTGGAAATGCTCACAGATAGGAAGGCTAGTTTGGGTCTTTACAAGCTGTCTCTGTGTTAGGTTACTTTTTCATTTATGTAAAGGAATAAGCCATGATAACCACCCAAATGGTGATCCAGTCTTTGAACCCCCCGCTAAAAAGGACAGTTCTTGTTCTACATGCTCTTATTTTTATGTTAATCAAGTCAGTGAGGGGTTTTTTAGTTGAAGATGTCCCTGTTTATTGCAGGGTGTTGGACAGGATGACCTTAAAAGTCCCTTCTGACCCAACCCAATCTGAGTTTAGGATTCTACTGAATATTTTTAGCATCCTCCCCTTTCCTCCCAGAAGCATCTGGAGGCTCAGGCCATTCCCACCACCTGTGATGCTCTGAGTTAAACTCAGCTCACCTGGTGCTTGGTGAGGATGATTCCCCTGGCAGTTCCATGTCAGCAGGATGCAGAGAGCAGCCAGATGGTGAGGTGGCTGTGGCTCAGCCCAGCTGGGAGTGGAGCTTCAGGTGGTCCCTTCTGTGTGTAAATGCTGTGTGTTGTGTGTCACCTGGGCAGAGCCAGGGGCACTACTACTGCTGGTGGCACAGCCAGGGGCTGCTCTAGGCTGGTGGCAGTGGGGAAGGCTCACAAGGGCATCCAGGTGGCCACCACCTCCAGGGAAAAGGCCTTAGATATCTGCTGATGTTTTGGCAACCTGGGAAATAACCCCCATGCTCCTTTCCTGCTCACCCAGAGGTTAATACCACATCTCCCACTGTGCTCCTGCTCTTTCATGGTCCATCTATGAGTGGAGTGAGGTGCAGAGAGCCCAGACCTTGTGCAGCCCAGGCCTGGGAGGATGGACCCACAGCAGCAATGCTGGGCCAGTGGATGCCAGTGTGGTCATCACTTCTTGGCTGCTGCACTCCCTGAACCAGACCAACAGCTCCACTGGCACTGGGCAACCAGACCAGTCTGTGATGAAGCACAACCCAAGCTTCAAAAAGCCACCTCTGGGCTATGTCTCTGGCTTGATATTCTCCTTCTGCCACATCTCTTTTCTTATCCAGGCTCTGCTCTTCCACATCCTCCAGACCAGGAGTCAAACCCTTCATTCAGCAAACCCATTCCATTCTTGAGTATCATTTGGTCCCCATTTATTTCTGGGACATTGTGGCCCTTGACTTGGCAGGCTGTGAGGTGCCAAAAGGCACTGGTACCCTGACTGTGGAAGGAAACAGGCCTGGGAGAGGGATGGCAGCGAGCTCATTTCTGCCTGGAAATGCTCACACAGAAGTGCACTCACACTGCTGTGGTGGCCCCAATACTGTGTGACAATCACAAGGCTCCTGGTACACAGAGCTGCAAGATGTTTCATAGAGAAATGATTTTTTAAAACTTTTAAGAGCTTTAAAACATGGCTTTCTTCCTGTTCTGTGTTTCTTCTCCCTGGGGCTGGGTAACAGCAGGTTCTTCTGGCGACATGAGTCCAATTGTGCAGGTTTCAGAAGGAGAGAAAAATGGTGTATAATCAATTGTATATAATAAAACTCAGGGGGAAAAAAGCCTTTTCCATGCTGCACAATATCAGCATTTTGCAATTGGACACTGTATTTACCAAGGCTAGAAAGAGAAGATGCCTTCCAAGGAAGAGTTTGGGGCTTTAAAACACAAATCACAAGGTGCAAGCTGAGTTACTGGAAACTATCACAGAGTAGTGGTTGCCCCACGCATCAGAATGAAGTCATTTAAGGATGGAAACCCCCTCTGCAAGTAGCAGAAAAGCAGCTGTTGGGAACATCTGCGGCAGCATGTGCCCACCTCACCTGAGATGCACATGACGGGAAATCATCATCATAGAATCATCACAGAATGGTTTGAGTTGGAAAAGACCTTAAAAACCAGCTTGTTCCAAGCCCCTCACCATGAACAGGGACACCACTCACTAGAGCAGGTGCTTCAAGCCCTGTCCCACATGTCCTTGAATATTTCCAGGGATGGGACAGCCACAACCTCTCTGGGCAAGGTTTCCAGTGCCAAATACAGAATCTTTCCTTCATAGGTTGGAAGGGACCACCTTGTCCCCTGCTCAGATGTGACTCTGGGGCCTCCTCCAGTCACCCTGCTCAGGGGGTTGCCCTGTGCAGGAGTTGGACTTGCTGGTACTTGTGGGTGTCTTCCAGCTCAGGATATTCTATGGTTCTCTGGTTCTATGGATGTAGCTCAGCAGTTTCTTCTCATCACACCTCACACCTGCCCTCCTATTTCACCTTCCCTGCACAACTGGACTTGAGCTGGAGGGGCAGGATTGCTGTTTTTCAGGAGAAAAAGAAATTGAAGTTTTTTTACCTCTCTCTCTCCTAGTAACTAGACTAAAAAATGATAAGGAAAAAACAAAGTAGGCTGAAGATACACTGGATAAATCACACACAAATCACACCTTTGTGCTCTGCACACAACAGACACGAGGGCGTGGAGCAGAGTCAGGGCTGGAGAGAAGCTTATCCACGTCCTGCACATGGGCAGCTTTTTAATTACTTGATGGAGTGACTCGCTGTGATTTGCAGAGCAACCTGGGAACAGGACATCTGTCTCCCACTAAACGACGCCAGTCAGTGGGATTAGGTACCTGTCCTCTTTGAAAAGAAGCCTGACCCTCCAGCATGGCCATGTCCTCATCCATGGGGCTGAAAAATGAAGGAAGCAGGAGCCAGGCTGGGGTTCAACACCACAGATCAGTTCCCACCTCCTTGCTGCATGATGAAGTTATCTATTCAAGTCCTCTGCCTCCTTGTAAATAATGGTGCCAGGGATAAGGAGACACACAGGTGTCAAGTGGGATGTCCTGGGCTGCTGGACCTGCCTTGAAATCCTGGGTGGGATATTTCTTGCTGGTGTTGTGTCTCTGTGCTGTTGTACCAGGTCTCAAGGCAGCAATTAATGTCCATAAGTCAACAAGATTGTAGTTTGACAATGATCCCTAGCAGCTGGATTATAAAGTATTTCCAGGACATAAATGGGACACGATGCTTTGGTCCCTCTGTTTATGGGGATAAATAAGTGTTTGGGGTGCAAATAATTGTGTGTTGTGTGTGAAATACACCCATGCACACTGGCATGGACTCCCTAATCATTCCATTTGTGAATGAACCATGTTTCATAAAAATATGTGGGGCACCACAAGAATTAATAACAAAGGTGCACCACCACAATGAACATTTTGTGTGAGCTTATGGGCATAATGAAATGAACAAAGCGAGAGGAGAAACACAGAGAACAATATCTTCACTATCAGCAGTTTACTTCAGTCTACTTATGTATGATCAAAGACTACAAATATAGTTTAAACAGCATGAAATAATGGCCAGGTTTGCAACGTGAAATAATTTTGGGGGAAAAAAAAATAAAAAGAAAAGGCAAAACATACGACGGGCTCGATGCCACAATGCAATGGGCGTGTGGGCTCATTTTGTGATGAACAGCCAAGGAATGGCAGCAGTAGGGAAATAAGGCTGGAGGAGCTAACCTCCCTCCTACCTCCTCTTTGAAGATTTCCACATTCTGGGGAGAGGATAATGAAAAATATTTTACCTCCTCTATTACAGAGGTGTCAGTGGACAAAAAAAATAAAGAAAAAAAAAAGCGCCCAAACAGAAAAAACCCCAAGGATGTAGCGTAATACAATTGCCAGGCAGATGTTGGAGGAAGGGCAGGGCTGCTCCCTCTGACTCCAGTGGAGAAGGAGATGCACAGAGAGAGCAGCTGAATTATTCACAAGGGATAAAGGGTACTGGAACTCACTCCCTGCAGCCCCCAGCGAGTGCCTTGGGCTTCTCCCCCTCCTGTTTGCCTGGCTTGGCACGGCACCTCCTTCCACCCAAAAACCACAGAGATGAGTTTCTCCATGGCCCCTCTATATCCCAGCCTGCTGCAGAGGGCAGACTGACATTCCTGCCCCTTCCCTTCCATGCCGCTCCACTCTTTCCCCAAACACACCATTCATTTCTAATTCTGTGATGGATGGGGAACCTGAGCAGGGCACCTGCCCTGGGGGTTCCCTGGCATGGGAGCAGCCAGGCAGAGGAGCCTGGGAGGGAGGAATCAGGGCTCGGCTTGCAGCTGGTGCTGAGGAGGGTTGGCATCCTTGTGGGTCATTCCAGCCAAACATGAAGCCTCCAGGTCAAAACTGACCAAGGCAGCAGCAGGTGTTGGGTGACAGCCACCTTGTCACACCTGCTGCAAACAAACATCAAGGTGGGAGGGCTGCTGCTCCATCCCAGCAGCCTCAGCCAAAAGCAGAACCAGCTACAGCTGTCACTGGAGGTACCAGTGATTACACTTAAGGCTGTTTAGTTTTTTTCCATTTAGTCTCCTGTTTTCAGCTGCTGTTGCTTCTCAATAACTAAACACTTCACTTGAGATCCTCGATGTTTATTCCCTGCCTTAGGGTTAATTCTGCAGTTCTGTCTGCTTTTAGTTGTTTGTTTTAGGGTTTTTAGATGTGTTGTTTTTTTTTCTTTTTTCTCCCCAAGGACAGCAAAATGCCCCAGCCTTTCAGAGTTTTGAATTAGTGTTGCTAATGCTAAAAATTGGCTTCAGAAGCATTTGGGTTTAACCCTTTCAAATTTTGTAATTGGTATTTTACCATTTAGGAGCTTGATTTGGGGGAGAAACATGGAATTTGGCAGATGGGCAGCACAGGAGGGGGACGGTTGCTGTTTTCTGTCCCTGGTAAAACAGGTTTAGGTCCAGCCATATCACAGCCTCACTGCAGATGCCACAGTGAAAAGATCCCAGCTCCAAACCTGACACTGGGACACCACCAACCCCAAATTTCAGGGAAGAGCCATCAATCAACCCCTTTTGACCCTGGGCTGGTTTGGGAGCCACAAGATGTCCGGGTGTTTTACTCCCTGCCCTTCCACCAACCGGCACAAATAATTCTGTGAACTTCACAGCCCTTATTACCGAGCACGGCCTAATAATGTCATCTCAGGAGGCAAGTAATTGCAGTAATTAAGAGGTTGCACAAGGTCACTTGAGGCAGGGCTGGGAATACAAGCTTTTGTCTCTCAGCCCACTGCTGTGCCCTAAGACGATGTGCACTGCAGCCACAGGCTGTGTGTGACCACCCAACCCACCTCCCTTCCACAGCCTGGGATGCCAGTCTGCAGGTACAGCAGCAAAAAGGGCTTTAAACATCTTTTTTCCTTCCCTTACCCAGAAAATCTTCTGCTTTATAGAAATGGTTTGAGGCTGGTGCGTTTCGTGGGAGATACTTATTGAGGAGGAGGAGGAAGGAGGAGCATCACTGCATGGCAGGAGGAAGTGATTGTCCCAAAATCCTGTCCCTGCTTTGAGAAACCTGCAGTGTTTCACATGAAAAACCTTTTGCATTTGCACAAGGTGTGTAAGTCCTTCCCTATCTGGCCTTTGCTATGCACATTCATCTGGGAAACGGGCATCACATCCCACGGGCTTCATTCTTAGGGGCTCTTCCTAATTTTTGATGGCTCAATTTTGCCCCTTTCAGGCTGTCTGAAGCATGAGTCTGCCTGTCTGTCATCAGCCTGTGACTTCATGGATGGGACTGCCTGTTCCACGGGGAGGGAAGAGGGATGAGCCACCCCAGCACTGCCTCTCTCCAGCTGATGGAGCAGATGAGGGATACGGGGAGTTACATAAAAATGTAGGAAGCAGAAACTTAATGAAATGGCTCTAAATGTGACAGCATTCATGAAAAGATTAATTACCAGGAGTAAAGGGGGAAGGATGCCAGGAATTGATAGGATTGGTACCAATACCAAAAGCCTGCTGTGCTAGTAGAGCCATAATATGCAGTCCTAATCTGAGGGCCTATTGTTTTTCTTACAGAAACAACAGGCTCCAGCCAATGAGACAAAAGGGGCTACATTACAGTTTCTGCAGGAAAAACAACAACAGCCATTAGAAATAATTATCTTAAGACAAATCATCAAGCAGAGTGTGGCACACACAAATATCCTCCCAAGCATGAGGCTCTGGGAAGAGAAGGGCTGTTGCTGTATTTATCCCAGTGGTTGCACGAAGGAAGGGAGAGAATTAGAAAGTGGGAGAGAGTGAGGAGAAAAATGAGATGAGGGAAAGAAAGAGGGAGAGATAAAAACACAGGTTTTCCCACCAATGACCAGTCAGGGCTCTCATCCTTGGCACGGGCATGTCCAAGGACATGGCCCCTACGTGCACTCTCCCTGTCCAATTCCAGCAGGAAAGAGGGAATACTTGTTCATCTGGATTTGCTACATGGGCCCTCAATTTGCCAGGGTATAATTAACTATGAGGAAGGGCAGCAAAGAATCAAACCCAGAAAGTCTCTCAAATGAGATCATCATTACTGTTCCCTACAAAGACCTGCTCTCCCTACTTCCCCCCAAGCAAAGGAGGCTATATTTTTAATTTGTTCATCCCCATCTCCTCTCCTTGGCAGAATTGATGTATCTGACATATGAAATCACAAACTAACCCGTGGCGGGATAAAAATGAAAAAGCTCCATTTTGCAGTGGGATTAGACGACCACATTTGACTAATGGCGATTTCCTGCTGCATTTTATGTTGGCTGTGATTGTGCAAAAACTTTAAACTGAAATTTCAGATGACTGGAGACACTGAGAACGTTGTATTAACTCCCTGTACAATGAGGTTTTACAGGCTGCTGCCAAATATATCCTTAGACTGCATTTCCCTCTGCATTTTGGGTTATTTGTATGTGTAAATATATCACATATTTTGATGTGTGCATGCCTTTTCTATTTGATTGGTGTGTGTACTGATCAGTATTGTATTTTAGCAGTAGTAATATCATATAAAATACACATAAACCCAGTACAATTTTATAAGTACAAATCCAAATGGCTCTGTAAACAAGGACCACATCTATATGGGTGTCTGCATACAAATAGATCCTGGCAGAGCAATCTCTCTGAAGTCATCTTCCACCACCCCTAATGGAGACTACTTTATGTGAAAGAAAACACTGAAAAAGGACACATCTATACCTATCTCACTTGAAACAAAAAATACTCAACATTCTGTAACCTCTGCAGTGTTAATACATAACATATGGTGTCTGTTTCACATGCTAATAGTGACTTTTTAATTTGAAGTCAGCCCCAATGAATCTAAATCCGTGCTGTCTCCAGGATTAATTATGAGTACTAGACTGTGATACCAAGCCTCTCTTCTTGATAAGCTTTATAACCAGGTTTGCACACAGGATAAAACAGCTCCTCAGAGCTGCCATATTTAACCTGTACGTGACCTGCTGGTGCATCTTCTGGAGAAAGAAGCAACTTGGTGAGGTGCTTGGTTCTGTTGTGAAGGCATGGGCACTACCAAGGTGAGAAACACACCACTGATGGGTCCTGTCATTAATTACTGAGACACAGTAATTATCCACAGACACCTCTTTATCCGGTACACAAACATCCGTTGGAAAGCAGGGAATGGGTCCAAGTGGAGAGAAGCATTCTGAGGTGCAGAGCTCACAGAATAACCAATATCTTCTGCATCTGAACTGCTTCTCCTGCCCACAGCCCTGTGTGTTTGGGAGCTCCTCCTGGTGCTGGTTTTCTGGGCTGGGCTGGGGTGGAATCCTCAGGGACAAGTGACCATTCACAACTTGGCCTGAAGGTCCATCTAGCAGAGGTGCTTAGAGGAAAACCATAAAAACGAGGTCAGCCCTCCCCCTTATCACCTCCATTCCTTGCAGCACTGAGCTTCTGAGTCAGAGGCTGTATCTTTTCTGCTCAAATAGCCCTGGCTGGTGCTCACTGCAGGAATTTGTCCATAGCTCGACCTGTTTGTGCCTCGATTCCCACAGCAGAGCGCGCAGCCAGCGAGGGCTCTCCCTGGCCCAAGGTAATTTCATAGCAGCACAAAACCCTTAATGTCACTTTAAATAGGTTTAGGTGCAAAGATCAGAGCCTATCCTAAGCACTGCTATAATGTTTTTCCTTGGAGAAAACAGCTCCTTGATGCCCAGAGGATCCTGCTGTGGTGAAGACATTAGAAGTGGTTTTCTCTAAAATACATATGCTTGGATGCTCAGGTGGCTGCAAGTTCATCTTCCCTTCCTTGACAAATAGGCCTGCTTAAAGAATTGAGGCTTCCTTTCTTTCTCTCAATCTCTTTTATTAACCTCAGGTTTTTAAATTACTGCAAAATACGTTTAAAGTGGTTTTCAAGGTCACTGGAAAACTACATTTTCGAAGTGTCAGTAGAAAATAACCAAATTTCGGACCACGAAAACGATGATATTTATTTTTGAACCTGCAAACCCGGTGATAAACCCAAGCTGTTTACATTAGTTTGAAATCTGTTTTCCTGGTTCTGGCCAGCCATGGCCCTGCTGCAGCTACTTTTCCCTCCAGATAATTTGCCATTCCCACTGCAGCGTAAATTCTTCCCCAGACAGTAATGCGGTGGCTGCCAGCCCTGCCACCAAAATGGCCCTGTCTCACAAGCTAAGTCGGATCAGCCTGAGACAGGATTTTCCTGACACAAACTGTCTGTCAGGGCTGTGGAACTGGGGTTTCTGGGGGTGGCATTCACATCTGTGGCTCCATATGAAGCCGTCACCCCACAGCCAGTGCCTGGTGCTGTGGTATTGCCTGCAGTCACCTCCCAGAGAGACAGGAACAATTATTTGTAATAATTAACAATCCCAGAAGAGTTTTCAGGAGAACTGATGTGTTTATCTGCCATGTCTTGGCTAAATTCCAGCAAGGACTGCACGACATCCTGCCTCTGTCATTGTATCTCATCCACCTAAATTCTCTTGCAGTTTTGATCAGGATGGAGAGCCTTTGTTTTTCCTTCTCCAGCAGCTCTTGCACTGGGTTCCTGCATTTGGAAATAGCTGCTGAGCCAAATACATTTTAGTTACAAGTGATCAGTACTGCAAATTCTTCTGATTCTATAATCAGTCTTAGGATTTTTGGCATTTTTCCGAAAGCCTGAGCTGTTGGAGTCATTATGAAGCACCAGGATCTCAGTTTTCATGGTTTTAAGTAAGTGGCTCACCCTTGCAGTTGAAAACACGAGGCGTGTTTACCCTAGAGGCTGAGAAGCCAGATGGTGGATAAAGAAAATGCAACAATTTGGGGTTTTAATCTCGTGATTTTTTAAGCCAATCTCATAATTTTGGGGAGCTGGACTCACAGTTTGTGAATGCCCACAGTTGGCATTACCGAGTGATCATATTTTACAAGGAGTGCTTAATTAATTGCTGATTTAATTTGTGTTTGCCAAAAGCTTTGAAATCCTTGGATTCATCGAGTTCCTTTTAGGACAGAATACAATTTCCAGTGCTAAATCTGCTCAGATCTGCTACTCTGGGAATCTTTCAGTGGCCAGCAGTTCAATTTAAGGGATGAAACGCATTTTGGGAGCATTCTCACTCCATACACATTGAAGACCTCACTCCCTGGAGGCAGAGGGTTCATACAGGTCTTATAAAGGGTACAAAATAGGCAATCTTCTGAGTCAGGCTCAGCCCCAGGTTTGGGGAGATCCCTCACCAGCCCCTAAGCAGGACAGGGAATTTTGTAGAGGTCTTCCAGAGCCACTGAAGGCCAGAAGAAATCATGTTGTTCTGGGCATCCAGCCCTCAGGCTGCTGAACGTCTCTGCTGACCACGATTTCATGGAATCACAGAATGGTTTGGGTTGAGAGACACCTTAATGGCCAGGTTGCTCCAAGCCCCATCCAGCCTCAATCCTTCCAGGGATGGGACAGCCACATCTCCCTGACCCAAATGTGGGCTTGGCAGCCAGGCAGACATTTCTGGGACACAAAGCTGTCACTACATGGTTGCATAAAACAAGCAACTCCTCCTAACCCTCCACCAGACATCTTAGGGAAAGGCCAAACTCTGCTTGGAGTGGGATTGTTTCACCTCAGGGTCATTCAGGCAGCTGGGGCATGGAAAATGGTGTGCAATGCAGTAAAATAAGGTGCCTCATGCTAGGCCTGGTGAGAATGTCTTTTAAGCCAAAATAATGCTGGGTCTTATTTACTTGACAGCTCAGACATTAATTTAAGACAGGCACAAATGAATCACCAGCCATGTTACAGTTGCCTCGTTGGAATCCCTCTGCTATAATCTCATAGTTTTTTCACCTAATTAATTTCCCCTTTCCTTGCACCAGTGTTTCATGAGTGTATCTTGTTTGGAGGAGATTAAGAGTCACACACTTCATTAGTAAGGTGTAAATTATCAGAGAGACCCTCTCCATCCACCTGCTTAATTGGGTTAATGAAGCGTCTCTGTGGGCCCTGGTAAGACAGCACTGCTCTCTGCTCCCTGCTCCCTGCAGGCATTACCAGGGCTGTTTGGAAAATAAATGGAGACCTTAAAGTTCCCACCTTGGTGCATTTTGAGACTTTTGGGCATTTAATTTATTTTTGAAAAGGAAAAAAAAAAAAGAGGTAAAGTTGACATGAATTGTAAGATAAGCCATTCCTGCCTGTGAAATTACAGTCATAATATTGCTCAAATCATTCCACATCAGAACTAATTCTTAATTAATACTAAGTTCTAATTTTTTCTCTACCTTAAGCAGTCAGATTGCATTAATATAACACACACACAGATACTATTAATGCTCAGTTAAATGGTTAAACTGGTATGAGTCCCAGGGCAATGCAAGGGTAAAAATGGGGAGTGTGTGTTCAATTTCTGGACATGCAATGTGGGGTGCAGACAGTCCTGGGCAATGAGTGCTCCTTGTCCCTGCCAGACATGATCCCACATGGAAACCTTTATCTCTGCACATCCCTGTCTCGCCTCTGCTTGGGTTTTGGAGACTATTCTTAGAAGGGAAAGTGATAAAACCCCTATCAGGCGCATACATTACAGCACACCCACGGAACAGGAAATTTTAAGGTGATGTGAGAGATTATTTGCACTGCATGTCTGAGCTCAGAGAGTCACTGCTCTTCCAAGCTGGAGCACAAACATGAGGGGATGACTCACGAGTGCTGATGTCACTTGTGGGGTGAGTTGGGCTCAGCCCAAAGCTGATCCTGAGCGAGGTCAAAGCCCACGAACACCGAAGCTCTTTGAACCTTCTCAGGCTCTTTGTCATTGAACTCACGCTTGTACAGCCAGAAACAAATCCACCAGCAGCCCAGAGGCTCAGCCAAATGGACAACTCGTGGAGGGAAAACGAGGAGAAAGGCTGTGGGTAAATTATTTGTCACAAAATATTCACCCAGCTCTACCTGACAGAGCAGAGTCCCGCGTTTGATCTCTGTGAGCGACTGTCGCGGGAATCAAAGGGAGTTTTGTCAGGGGATTAAGTGCAGAAGTTGTCGTCGAGAACTACATTAAAGATAAGAAATCCAGAGTGTGGCCCAAAGTGCCTAATCCCAGCACAACTAGTGAATTATTAAGTTGGTCATTTGACAGAAGGAGGAAAAAAAATCTGACTGTTTCTGAGACAGCCTAAAAAAGAGGTTTCTATTAAAATACAGAGTTGCATAATGAGAACACAACGTGCAGCTCCAGCAGGAGAGCTGGGCTCTTGCACCAGTCCCTGCAGCTATGGAGTGATGGCAGAAAACAGCAGCTTCCAAGGGCTGCCCCTTTTTTCCAGGTGTAGGATTTGGACTTCCAGCTCTGACTGCCAGGCAAAATGCAAATTGTTGAGGTATCAGCAGTAGCTTACCTTTGGAGACTTGAGATGTGCCTGAGATACCTGGCTGATCCCAAACAGAGCCCACAGGCACCCAGTCCTACCTCCAGTGTCTCCATGCCATGTTGTTGAATCAGGAATGCTAAGATGTCCACCTCTGCCAGGAGCACAGAGCTGTTCTGTCACTTCTGCATCCAGCTCTGGGGATCCCAGCATGAGAAGGATTTGGAGATGCTGGAGTGAGTCCAGAGGAGGCCATGAAGATGCTCCAAGGGCTGGATTTCCTCTGCTCTGGAGCCAGGCTGGGAGAGCTGGAGGTGTTCACCTGGAGAAGAGAAGGCTCCAGGGAGAGCGCAGAGCCCCTTGCAGAGCCTAAAGGAGCTCCAGGAGAGCTGGAGAGGGACTGGGGACAAGGGATGGATGGACAGGACACAGGGAATGGCTTCCACTGCCAGAGGGTAGGGATGGATGGGATATTGGGATGGAATTCCGCACAATGAAAGTGAGGCCCTGGCACAGGGTGCCCAGAGCAGCTGTGGCTGCTCCTGGATCCCTGGAAGTGTCCAAGGCCAGGTTGGATGGGGCTTGGATCAGCCTGGGACAGTGGAAGGGGTCCCTGTGGAGGACAATCCCATGGCAGGGGATTGGAACCTTAAAAATGGTCTTTAATGTCCCTTCCAAACCAAACCACATTATGATTCCATGATAACAACAGACAGGAAAACATGCAGCAGCTAGAGAAGAAAGCAAACTGGAAATGCTGCGTTTGTGGACAGCCTCCTACAAGATGGAAACATCTGCACAGGCAGCTGACCACAGGGATGAATGTGAGAAAATAGAAATCTTAACAGGCTCATGGGGAAAAGGGAAGAGGTGTGAGTGAAACAGCATCTCCAGGAATCCTGCCAGGGATCCTGGAGCAGCTGATAAAGGTATTTGAGGAGCTGTGGGACCCCCAGCAGAACGAGATACTGTTTATTACACAAAATCAAGAGGAGGGGAGGCACGAGGTATTTGCATTACCGAGGTGGGAACTCTGCCTTGCAGACCCCACAGGGACTGGCTCACTTGTGAAGGCTGGACAGGGGCTGGGACAGGGTGTGGAGTGGCAGAAGGAATCCCACAGCAATGCCTTCAGCTAGGAAGGGCAGCATGAGGGATGACACGGAGGGCAGAAAGCAAAAATTCTCCCCCAGAGTCACTTTAACACTTCAGTGCCACCACTGCTGGGAAATGTGAACGAGAACACAGAGAAGATGATGCCACTCCAAGATATAACACTCCAGGATCATCTCTGCTGTCCCTGCTCCAGTGCAGTGTGATGGCAATCTATGGAACTCCCTTGCAGATGTCCCAAAGGACTTCCAGACACCGTGAAGGGTCCTTGGGAAGTTTGGTGTGGGAGAGATGTGGGTCCAAGGGGACACTGTCCTGCAGCAGCTGCCAGAGGGGAATGTCCCTGCTAGGGGACACACTGTGGGATTGCTCAAAGGGGCTTCACAAACAAAGACCACCTGGTCCTGCCTCTGCACACACCTGGCTCTGCCATCAACCCTTAACTCCCATATCCAGCCAGGCATCAGTGCTGGTGTTGGAAGGAGCCTTAAAGATTGTGTGATTCCACAGTTCTGGGGGTTGGAACCAGCTGGTCTTTATGGCCCTTTCCAACACAAACCATTCTAGGATTCTGTGACTCTAAGGAGTATTTCTGTGATTGGTACAAAGCAGGAGAGAGCAGTGCTTGAGGGAGCCGGGGCAAATATCCCTCACTCAGCTGGAGCTGTGGGCTTGTGCAGGAGGACAGTGATCCCTCAGGCTCCACCAGACAGGTAAAAACTCTCCTCTGTGTGAGCTAAATCCCCAGACAGGGAACAGAGAACCTGAGAGGAATCTCCATCCTTGGAGATATTCAAAATTTGACAAAAGCAATGTGATTTAACTTTGAAGTTTGCTCTACTTTGCACAGGATCTAAGACTGGAGAGCCACAAAGGTCCCTTCAAACTTGAATTGTTTCAACTTTTTCATTCTATGACTATCCAGTTTATGCAGAGTACTACCTGGCAAGAGGTAGCTGATGTGAATTGGTCAAGAACAAAAATAAAAACAAAAAAAAGCAGAGAGCCACTGCAATGTGGTAGGTTGCTCCATCCCAGGGGAGAGGTGAGTGCTTATTTCCCTGGATATTTCTGTTCCCTCAGAGATCTGCTGCCCCAGCTATGCATACATTTGGTCTCGATCCTGTCTGAGTCACTCAGGCTATGAAAATGCTTCCATTAAAAAGATGTGCATGTGGAAGAGACACAACTCTGTAGCAAGAGGAGCCTGTGGCTGCTGCAGGCGGCTGCCAACCTGTGAAAACACATCTGGGAGACACTGAAAAGGGGGAGGTGAGGAGGACAGCAGGACCCTCTTTGTCAAAGCAAAGCAATGAACAGCTCTGCTGAAAGGTGAACCAGCCTGAGTTTGTTTGCTGACACCTCCCTGCTTGGCTCCTCAAAGCTTGCAATCCTCTGCCACCCTTTGGCAATGGCACAGTCCTGTCTGCCTTGCATCCCTCTCCTTTATCTTTTTTTTTTTTTTTTTTTTTTTTTTTTTTAATTGACAAAATAGAAAAAA
>VXBI01009662.1:1180784-1213140 GCA_013397375.1 Toxostoma redivivum
GACAGACGGACAGGGCAGTGCCCGGCATCTCCCACGGACAGACAGACAGATGGACAGACAGACGGAGAGGGCAGTGCCCGCATCTCCCACCGACAGACAGACAGACGGACAGGGCAGTGCCCGGCATCCCCTCACAGACAGACAGATGGATGGACAGGGCAGTGTGCGGTATCTCCTACCGACAGACAGACAGACAGGGATGTGCCCAGCATCCCCTCACAGATAGACAGACAAAAGGACGGACAGGGCAGTGCCCACATCTTCTCTCAGACAGACAGATGGACAGGGCAGTGCCCGGCATCTCCCACTGACAGACAGACGGACAGGGCTGTGGCCAGCATCCCCTCACGGCCAGACAAACGGACAGAGCTGTGCCCAGCATCCCGTCACAGACAGACGGACAGGGCTGTGCCCAGCACTTACAGACAGACAAATGGACGAGGATGTGCCCAGCATCCCTCCAGATAGACAGACAGATGGACGGACAGGGCTGTGCCCAGCATCCCCAGCCATGGCAGTGAGTGGCTGCCCTCCCAGACAGACAGACATGACGGTAGGATGGGCAAAGCAGCGCCCATCCAGGACTCTCAGACAGACAGACAGACAGACAGACACGGGGGTCGGATGGGCAGAGCAATGCCCACCCGTGCCTTCCATACGGACAGACAAACAGACAGACAGCTGTGGCCCAGCAGCCCACAGAGAAGAGAGCTGGGGCCACCCCGGTGAGCGGAGCTGGGGGCAGCCCCGGTGGGGCCGGGCTAATCCCCAGGCAGACAGACAGACAGACAGACAGGCAGACGTGGCTGTGCCCCCTCACCCCGCCTGGCAAGGGGATGCCCGGTGAAATCCCAGGCAGAGCAGGCGGAGCATGGCTAATCCCTGGCAGAGCCGGCCGGCAGGGCTGCCCGGGGCTGGGGCTTGTCCCGGGAACACCTGGATGGACAAACAGCCCAAACACCCCCGGCCGGGTCCTGCTGGGACAGGTGGGGCCCGAGCCCGTCCTACAGGTGGGAAGGAGTTATGGGGTCTGTGACCATCCCAGTGGGGGGTTTTCTACCTGTGAACAAACACATCGATGCGATTTCCTTGCCTGCGCAGGCAGGGAGAGGCAGAGCAGCGGGGGCCAGGCTGGCGGTGGCCTTTAGGAGCCACCCTGACATCCGCAATCGGAGATAAAAAGAAAGTTCCTGCTGCTTTCCTTCCAGACAAATGAGCCTGGCCGGGTCTCTTCGCTCTTTAGCAGCATCTGCCCACCCTCTGCACCTGATTTCTCGCAGGAGCCTTTCATCTCCCTGCCCTGCCTGCTCCCGGAGCTCTGACTGCTCTGCCCGCGGGTTTCATGGCACGGGAGGATGCGAATCCCCCAGGACAGGGCTGTGCCACCCCCTCCCTGCCACCACCGCCCTCCCCGCAGCCCCTGCGCCTCCTCAGAGGGCTGAATCCAAAGGGATTTTTGATGGGAGGAGAGGAATTTCCGTGGCTTTCGGGTTCCCGTCTGGGTCAGCCGTGCTAGGGGCTGTCACCTCGTTTCTCCAAAGGCTGTCCCTGCAAAGGGGACATCAGTAACACTCGGGTTTGTGGTTGTGTCTAGAAAGCAGGAACGTGAGCCGGATGCAGCAGGGTTTCCTGTGGAAACGTGTCTGCCCTCTGCGTTTGTTTCCCTGCTGTTGGTGGAGGTAAATCTGATATCAACAGGTTGTCGAGAAACAAAAAAATCCCTCCTTTCCTATGCACTCACTGATAAACACTGAGATGAGGTCCTTTGGTGGCAGACAGACAGATGGATGGACAGCATTTATTTTTCTTGGGAAAAGAAATGCTTTCTGGGTGGAATTCTGGCCATTTCTCAGCCGTGCCCTGTCCCCACATACTGCTGTGGCACAGGGCTCAGCTCAGCTGCTTGCACGAGGTTGCCAGGAGCATCCAAGATGCCCTCAGGTCCCTGAGACCCCCAAGAGGACTTGTAGGATATCTGTGTCCCCCTGGCTCAGCAGCTGGGACACCCAGAGACACCTCAGGTGACACTGACACCTTTACTTAGGCAACAAAGCCACGCTGTTCACTGTCTAAGCTGTGATGGTCAGTTCTTCAGGTCCTTTCTGGGGCAAGGTGACACCTCTGCCACAGCTTCTTGCATCCACAGGTGAAATGCAGGAGCCTGCAGGTTCACAACCCTGCCCACATATTTTCTTGTGCTCACTGTCCATCTCTCAGTGCCTTGTTCAGGTGGACCAGTGATGATGTGGCAACTGGATTGACACAGCAAGAGAAGTCTGAGTGCAGGAGGTGCTGACAACCCAATTAATGACAGCAAAATCCTTCTGAGGTCCTTCAGCTTGGTCATCCAAAGTGTATTCCTGCTTATTTGTGTCTGCCTAGGGAGTATTTTGGATGTATGGATGTACACAGATGAGATCTGGAGAATATCCTCCAAACCCTGAGGTTCTTCTCTTCCTGTGTACAAACCCAGGGCCATAAGGATGAGGTAGAAGGATAACAGATAAAATATGGTGATGGTTGATTCACAGCTTGCTATGGCAGGGATGGGTAAGGGGGGTCTGGCTGCAGGTGTTCATTTGAGGGGGAGATCCAGGGCCAAAGCTCTGGCTCATCTTTCTGCTCCAGTTCTCTGGGATCAATGGCTTGTGCAAAGGCAAACTTTGAGAGAAGGGAAAGTGCTGAAACTGCTTCTTCAGCCCTGCCTGTGGCTGAGAGGAGGAGGAAGATGGAGTAGTGATGGGGCTGGTAGGTTTGGGATGGTGTGTGAGCAGGAGGATGGAGTTGGAGAGGTTCAGATTGAACATCTGGAAAAATTTTCTCTGCTTTTAAGCAGTGGAAGGGCTGCCCAGGGAGGTGGTGGAGTCCCCATCCCTGCAAGCTGTCCAGGGAAAAACTGGATGAGGGCTAGGTGACAAGGTGGTGGCAATCACAGGTTGGACTTGATGATCTTGGGTGTCTTTTCCAACCTCAGTAATTCTGTGGTTATTTTCACTTCATCTGTTCATGATCTCATCTCTGGTGAAATGTAGGAAAGCTGCAGCTTCAGCCCCATTTTGGTTCTTGTAGGATTTTCAGCCCTGGCATATTTTTCTTGTATTGTACTTTGCTTTTGGACTACCTGTCAGATTTTGGACCACTACTCCAGATTTCCTAGCTGTGCATGGAGCTGGGAGTAGGCTTCTGTAACTCCATAATTAGGACATTTGCTGTGATTTTCTCCATAGAGCCCATAAATCCACGTGTTTGATATCTGATGAGAAATTTGGGATAAGCTGCAGTATGTCTTTATGTAGCACAGACAGTCACAGGCTATGTCAGCAATTGAAATATTTTATTGAAATGCAACTTCCCAACATTTTTTGACATAAGCGTTATCAAGAAATGCAAATTATAGCATAATAGTATAACAATATAATTGCTCAATTCCCCTTAACTCACTGCAGTTCTTTTCTGAAGGAACACTACAAAGGGAAGAAGGTCGATTCCTTTCATATAACTAAGGACTTTTAAACCTTTTTAAAGTGAATTTTTAATAAAATATTTTATTTTCATGCTATCCTCCTGCACTGTAGATAGTTTCAGCCTCTGTGCTCGGATTAATTGTTACAGGAGTTATTATATAAAGCCTATTAGATTAAAAAAGAACTAATATAAACACCACTGGCTGTATTTTACCCTGCCCTTGCCACTCAAAAAAGCTTCCCAGTGGCTGATGGATGAATTATTATCGATGAAACTCAGGACTTTTAACACTCCAGATTTTCTGCGTGCACTAAGATCACAAATCCAAGTCCATTTATTAAAGTAAATAGAAGTCCAAGGTGTTTCTCAAGAAGAAAAGCTCATTTTAAAGCCCAAGTGGGCCTTTATTTTGAGGAAAAAATATTTCTGAGAAAAAAGCCCATGAATGTGTTTGGGGTTTTTTTGTGGTTTTTTTTTTGGTTTTGGTTTTGTTTTTTTTTTTTTGTTGTGATACTGAGCCTTGGAAGTTCATATATTTTTTACTTCAAATATGACCATTTCATCAAAATCTGGAAAGAAAAATCAGTCTGGAATGGAAGTGGCAAAATGGTTTTGAGAAATGCAGTTGGACACCTTAGAAAAGTGTGGACAAAAATTTATGGATTGGGAAAAAAAAAGTTGACCAATAATCAGACATTTGTGGTTGAGCCAGTAAGAGAAGGTCATGCTGAATGAAACTCCAGCCATTACTCTGTATGCTATAAATACTTCAATTATCATTAATTGTGATTTTAATCTGGCATTGGAACTTCCTGCCAGTACTAACAAATTAATTCTCACCACACCTGATGACACAGGGGTGTTTTCTCTGGTCTGGCTCCTCCATCCCTCTCACAGACACACTGACATCCCCTGATTTTGGATCAAAATCCAAAGAAATAACACCCAGAGCATCTTGCAGAGGAGGAATTTCAAATGACTCCTCTACAGTCCTGGACAAAGCATGATTTAGGTGGTTTAGAGACAAATGGGCAACTCCACATGATGTCCCAGTGCTAAATTTCACTCAGGTTTAACCAAAGGATGTGTAAAAACTCATGTGGCTGCATATCTGAGGCAGATCAGGAGTGCAAAGGTACTTGTTCCAAAATCCAGCCTCACCAACATTGCCAAGAGCTGCTTTTGCAGGCATTGTGGGATTTTTGGGATTGTCCTGTGCAGGGCCAGGAGCTGAACTGGATGATCCTTGTGGGTCCCTTCCAGCTCAGGATATTTTATAACTCTGGACTTTGAGGGGGCTCTGCCACACATCCAGACCATGCAGCTTTAATTTGCAGATTTCCACCCTGGAAATGTTTCACTTTGCAAAAGCTGGAGGAATATTGAGGGACCTGCTCAAGTTTGCTCCTTAGGATAACCAGGCATCCTCCTGCATCCAGCACACGGAATTATCTTGGTTTATATGAATTAAGAGCCTTCTACATTTTCTCCTTTCACTGAAATGTTTTAATTTTCTTTTTGTGCATTAAAATAATCAATGTCCCTGTGGGGAAAAGGGCCTGGCTGTTGGTTTTCCAGGGAATATGTGGCTGTGGAAGTGGCACTGGATGTCCCTTCCTCCTAGAGACAGTTTTTGCCCCTCTGGGTGGTTTGGGAGAGGAAAGGTGAGACCAGACTCCAAATTTGTTAAAACCATCACAAATATTGCAACATGGATCTCAGCTGTTTGTCCCAAAGGAATGCTTATAAATCCATCAAGTTTCACTCAGCATTTTAATTATTCTGTGTTTCCTCACTCTTGTGGTAAAATCAGCTTTTATGGTTCCCTTTCCTTTTTAAATTTTTTTTCCCCTTTAAGGCAGCAAACACTCCCTACTGAATCATTAATCATTATAAAGATCTTAAACCACCTGGGAATGGTTCTCACTTACAAAATCCTCCTCATGTGATGCCCCTACATGGTCACCTGTCTGGGATTTCCCTTTTTTCTGCACACAAGTTTCAGCCTGAGCTTCTTCACAAACTCTTGTTTGGTTCCTTCTTAGAAATCTCATCCAGGGCCAACCCATTCATCTGCTATAAACCTGAGCTCCCAAATTTTTCTTCTCTGCAGCTGCAGAAGGGACTTGTCTGGCTGCTGGAAATCCTAAATCCTTTGGTGGGGTTTTCAGCACCATACACGTGGAGCTGGGGGGGGAAATGTGTTTTCCTTTTGGTGACTGAAGCAGAAAACTGTCAGGATAAAAGTGGACTGTACAGAGCTGAAAACAGATTTTTTCTTTTCCCCTAGATTTTACAGGTAATCTAAAACCCCTTGGAAATGTGATTTTGAATCAGTCACAGACATTGTGCTTAGCTGACATGAAGTATTTTATTTTTAGGCTCTTTAACTCGTTTAAAAACTCTATTTAGTTAATTTTGTCGGTAGGAAAGTGCAGTTTTAAAATAATAATTTAAAAAAGGTAATTTAGAAGATGTAAAAGAACCACCAAACTAAACTAAAAAACCACACACACAAACCATGGGCATTTTTGAAAGCAAGCCTTCCTTAAAAGAAAGTCCAAAGGAATGAAGACTTTCTTATTTCCCAAATTTCCCCCATACTCACAGATAGTTTTGAGTGGCATGACACTCAAATTTTCAGTGAACTTGCCCTCTATCAAGAAACAAAATAATAGCTTAGTTCTCCCCACCTGCTGTGACATCCCTTAATTCCTTAATTGCTTTAATATGAGCAGGTTTGGGTTGTGTTTATACAAAATTTTTTTTAAAAATGTGGAGTATTGTGCAGGTCTGATTGTTTCACTGGTGGGGAGTGGGTCAAGGAGGGGGGGAGCAGGTGTGAGTAAAACAAAAAAGTAAAACCTCATCCCTGCTTAGAGCCTGGCATCCAGCAGATCCATCCCAGCATCCCTGAAACCACCTGCAGGTTACCTTCCTCAATGTGAGCAGGCAAAGCTTTTTGGGAAAAAAATTTAAAAAATCAGGAGATATTTTGATTAACTAAATATTCATAGAAACACAGCTATGTTACACATCAGGCAGGTTTTTGCTAATGCAGCATCCTGGTTCTCATCCTTAAATGCACAGGTACATCCCTTTGGGCCATCCTTCTGTGTGGTGAGAGATGTGGCTTGTGGGGCACGGATTTCCAGTTCAGAAATTTGGAAATGCATTTGTTTGATGGCAGGGGGAAGCACAGACAAGTGGGAGCTGCCAGCAGTGGGGTTTGGGGAGGGACATTCACAACCCCTCAAAGGAAAATGTAACTGGGACAAGGACAGAGCATCCCAGACAGTCCCTCAGCCCTTTTCCCACGTGACAAAGCCAGGGGTGGCTCTGATGTGATCCATGGCCTCTTCCCCCTGCCAGGGAGCCAGATGCTGCTGCTTGGAAAAGCCTTGTCCACAGCTTGAGCTGGGCTCCTGTGATTGCTGTCCAAGGAGTGGTGGTGGGGCAGGCTGGGATGACTGGGATCCCAGCTTCCCACCATCATCTCTCCCCCTCCTGAGAAATTAAAGCCATAAAAACAAAAATAAAACCATCAATTACAGATTTTACACCTCCCCTTGCTGTAATTAAACATCTTAAAAGCATAATAAAAACAACTATCATAGAATGAAAAAAATACTGCAAAATTATGGCATTGGAAACCACCCTTTACAAACTCCAAACCTCTGTGTTTGTTCCTCTGGTGGTTGAACACTGAGATGAAACAAATCTTTCTGATGACAGCAGATAGGACATGAATAGCCATGTTAATTAATCAATTAATGTAATAAACCCATCCTCAGGCTGGCTCTAATGGGTGAGTGGGAGCCCCTGCTCATCACACTCCACTCAGTGGGACCACACTGAGAATATCTCCAGTGTTTTAAATGGCTGGAAAATGTTTCCAGAATAGTTTGACCTTGTGCATCCTTAACTAGAATTCTTTGATTTCAGCTCATGTGAAGTGACTTTTTGGCACCACTGGGATTCTGGATGAGATCTGGCAACATGAGGTTGAGTTTGAGTGTAAATTTAACAACTCTTTCAAAAGAAAACTCTGGCTGTGTTTGGAAGGGGCTGTGTTTGGCACACCAGCTCCAATTCTGCAGCAGCTGTGGAGTACACAGCCAACACAGGTGGGCCAGGCTCTAGGTGCCCACAGCTGCTTTTCCATCACCTCCCATGTTATTTTACTCCTGTGGCTGACACATCTTGCCTTGCTCAGCCCTGGTTTTATTTTTAAGTTGAGCTGTGTGCTTGAAGAAAGGAAAGGAAAGTGAAAAAAGCACGAAGGTTGCTTGTGAGCAAGACAATCTTAATTCCCCTTAAAACCTTTTCCAAAACAGAATTGAAATTAAAGCACAACATAAGGTAGAATTACTGCACTCATTGCTGTTGTTGGGCTGTTATCTGCACACTCAGCCCAGCAGCTTTCTAAGCAACCAAGTGTTGCCCAGTTTTGAATAAACCCAGATCCTTCTCTGCCATTATTTCTGCTGGGTTTGGTCATTGTTCAGCTCTGACTGTGCCTTTTGAAGTGCTGAACCCTTGGAAATGCCAGTGTTGAACACGACCTGTTGCCTCTCTCCATGCTGTAGACTAAGAGAAAAAGGGAAGGAGAATAAAACTCCAGCTGGCTTAGGTGGATTTGGAGTCTTTAAATGGAAGGAAGTGGTGAAACTTCCACTGTTTTCATCTGGAGAAGTGCAGAGGTAGCTGTAAGAGAAGGCAGTGCTTATTTTTCAACTCCCTCTGCTCTGCAGGCAGTGAGTGCTCCTTATCAGGCTCATTTCTGTGGTGCTTCAAGGTCTGTTCCCTGGGTTTTGACTTTTTCTTGGGATCTCCTAAGCCACATTGGACTGATAAACTGGCTGGATTTATGGTGTTGTATTCCACCAACACCCCTTTAGGTTCTATTTTTGTGGTAGATTTCAGTACCTCATACTCCTGGTTAGTGAGGCAAAACCATGGAGAATGGGAGCTATGGCCTGGAGGGGGAATGTTGCACAAGGCACAGCTTTTCCATCCATATTTATTTATTATCAGATGTGGGGTGGGAGTACTACATTTAAAAGGAAATGGTTTGTGCTTTTAATAAGGCTCTTCACTTACAGCTATTCTGATCTAACTCTTGCATTACCCACTGCTTTTTCCTTACAGTGTTGTGGCTTTATGGTCTGCTGGCTCACAGACATGCATCTTCTTCATTACTTAAAAAACCTGATTGCTTTACAGCAATCTTTCTGCAGATATAAAATGAATGTTATTTCCATTTGCTTTTATATTCCTGTATATAAAATACAAAAGCATTTCTGTTATTAATTTAATATGGAGAGCCTCTTAAAATGGCCCAAGCATCATCTGTTTTATTAGTGCCTGCTTGATAAAGCTTCCACATCCTACAGTTAGTTTGCTTCTGAGGATAAGACTTCACAATATGCACTGAGATTTTGATAAAATCTCATCAAAGCCCTGCTAAAAGATCTTTATCTATTTTGATTGGCTTGATTACATTGATTAATGAAACACTGGAGGATTTTATGTGATGGGATTAAATAATGCAATTAGTTTTAATAATTTTTCTAAAAAATAGAATTAGGTGGGAACAAAAGGGAAAAAAGAGAGCAATGTTCTGCGTACTGTGTTCATGATAAGTTGTAATTCTTTCTTTACCCCTTGGAACAGTGACATTTCACAGACCTCAGATGCAGGAATGCTCAGGAGGAAATATAAGTGGAGAGGTTAATATTGGGGTGAATCTTAACCCACCAGGGTTTTACAGGCTGGCTCTAATGCCAGTGCTAGGAAGGAGTTGTTGCCACCCTGAAGATGTTGTTTTCCTGCATTGGCCTCCTCCTTGTTCCTCTCTGGTTGTTCACAGGTGAAATGGGGTTCTGGATGACAAGAAGACATGCATAATTTTAGGGGGTTAAGAATATTCAGGAACTCACAGCAAAAATCTGAGGTTCTCTGTAGAGAATCTATAAGGGAGCTGGAGAAGGACTTTGGGCAAGGCACAGGACACAGAGGAATGGCTTCAAACTGCCAGAGGGCAGGAATGGATGGGATATTGTGGGATATTGGGAAGGAACTCTTCTCTGTAAGGGTGGGGAGGCTCTGGCACAGAGAAGCTGTAGCTGCCCCTGGATCCCTGGAAATGTTCAAGGCCAGGCTGGACAGGGCTTGGAGCCACCTGGGACAGTGGAAGGTGTCCCTGCCCATGGCAGGGGTTGGGATGGGATAATCCTAAATGTCCATTCCATGATTCTCTGAGGGTGGATGATAACTCAGCCACGCCAGTGTTCGCACAGACACACTTTGTTATCGAGCCAGTGTGAAACAGTTCAGCCCCAAGCTGCCCGTGACAGCCAGCCCTTAGCTCCCAGTGCAGGGAATGGGGAGAGGAAGTGACAATTCAGGGAGTATCCTGATCATGTCCTGTCTGAGGACAGTGCCCTGCTCCTCTGCATTCACCGTGCTGGAGGTCGAGAGCTTTCTTTCCATTGTCTGGAATTCGATGTTGTTAGAGGTCTTTAGGGAATAGAATCTCATAATGGTTTAGGTTAGAAGAGCCCTCAAAGTCAAGTCCACCAATTTTCCCAGCGCTGCCAAGGCCACCATTAACCCATGTCCCCAAGTGCCACATGCACACCTCTCATAAATCCCTGCAGGGATGGGGACTCCACCACTGTCCTGGCCAGCCTGTTCCAATGCTTGACCACCCTTCTGGTGAAGAAGTTTTTCTTAATATCCAGTTTAAATGTCTCCTGGCACAACCTGAGGTGATTTCCTCTTGTCCTGTCCCTGTTCCCTGGGAGCAGACCCTGACCCCCCCTGGCTGTCCCCTCCTGTCAGGGAGTTGTGCAGAGCCACAAGGTCCCCCCGATCCCCCTTTTCTCCAGGCTGAGCCCCTTTCCAGCTCCCTCAGCCTCTCCTGGTGCTGTAGCCCCTTCCCCAGCTCCATTCCCTTGCCTGGACATGCTCCAGACCCTCAGTGTCCTTCTTGTGAGTGACCCAAAAGTGTTCCCAGGACTGGAGTTATCCCAGCACAGGGGACAATCCCTGCCCTGCTCCCTCTGCCCACGCTGACACTGCTGACACAAGCCAGGACAACCCCAAGCATTAGCACAGGAGGTGTAATCAGGGCTCCCTTTCCTTTGTTCCTGGTTTCCCTGGCTCTACAGCAGCTGGGCTGATGTTCACCTGGTGTTTAAGGGCTCAGAGTTGTCAAGCTGTGTTTTTTGTGATCCATCCTGGAGATCCTGTGGGACACAGGTAACACAAATGCAGAGTGTCATTGCTGGGGTTTGAGGTCTTCCTGGCGTTTCCCACACCTAGAATATCAATCCTAATTGCCATTTATTTTTCTTCTCATCTAGCTGTATCTCTATATCTTGTTTACTGTCACTCTGCACTAAGCTGTTACTTCAAAGCATTTGCCTTGAATAATCACAATCAGTAAACTGCATAACAGCTTTGTTAAATACACTGCCTCTTCCCTCATAGTGTCATTCCTGGGAAGAAAAGACAAGCAGGAGCTGTGCATGTTGAATCCAGATCTGATTTCAGAGATAGCAGGCAGCTAAATTGTGTACACTCTGTGTTTGGAGAAGTTTGGGACTGCATTTTTTTACTTTGTTCAGAAGCCAGTCCTGAGTGAATCAGTGCCTGAATTCCAGCACCAGGTGATATATAAAAACACCACAATCCCTAAATAGGAGGGTGAAATTATGTGGAATTTCTTTTCATAAGCAAAAGTTCTCTCAGCATGTGAAAAATTTGCTCTGTGCTGCAAACCCCACTACTTGCAGACTGCTAGAACAGGCTGAGAACAGACTCTGCAAGTGTCATCCCTTTAGGGCTGTCAACAAAGAAAAATATTCATCCCCTGAGGCTCTGTCACAGAGCAAATATACTAACTAGCAAAAATAAATCATATTCTTTCTAATAAAATATTCAATTGCTTGTTTGTTCTAACAAATACGAGAAATGGAGATTTAATCAAGGAAAACAAGACTTTCCATCAGACCACAAGGTATTCTTGGCTAGAAGTCTGCTAATATGCTTGAATAATTCTGGTAATAGTAAAACTGAGCCATCCAGTTTTATGCTCTTATGCTGATTTAGAGTCACAGCATTTGGGGAGACAAAGAAATAGCCAAATTAGCTCCTCAAAATTATAATTTATGAAAGTTTTGCTAATGTCTTATCTTGGAGCCGATAGAGACATATTTCAGGTTTCTGCTCTGTTTATTTATTTGTTTGGAAAAGCAGACCTGGTAATAATTGGTCAGTAATCAAAGCAGAGAGGAACTCAACCTGGCTGGGAGTTCTCCTGATGATTGCTGTCTAGGAGAGCAAACACATATCAGTGCTTCACATTTTGGCCATCACACAGAATTCCTTTCATCCAGACAGGCTAACACAAACTCTCAGACTGATAATTGGCACACACAGACACAAACTCCCTCTGTCTTTCCCCCCACAAACCCCAACGCCCACACCTTCCCCCTGCCAAACCCAGCATTGTTCCAACCCCTTGCTCAAACAGACTGGAAAGACTCCACTGAAGTTTTCATGAATAACATTGCAATTTTTGGAACCAATCCAGAGCCAGTTTGAAGATAATAGGAACACTGAGTACTAAATAACACTCTGACAGAAGACATGACACCATGCTGGCAGAAGACATGTGTGCATGACTTTTATAGTAACCAGGGCACTCAGGGCTTGGGAGTCAGAGAGCAGCAGAGGAAACTATTGGAAAAAAAGGCCCATTTTTTGTATCTTGTGACTTTAGCTGGAGAAGATCACGTGCATTCCAGGAGAGAGCTGGTGTCCTTTGCAAAAAGCTTCTGTGCAGAAGCTGGACCTGGGTCTCCTGGTTATTTGATTTTCAGAAGTCACATGGAGATTCCTGGTATAGATATTGGATAGGAAATTCTGCTAAAAGGATCAGCTCTGAAAATTCACAATGATGGATGGTGTGTGAAGGCAATTGTTAGGCTTCAGGGTCACCACATGATGGAAAGAGAACCTGACCATCTTCATCTCTTCAAGTTATTTAGAATGTCTGATTTTCCCCTATTTGCTAATTTTTAGTCCCTGTGATTCTGCAGGTCTCGCTTCACAGAGATAGAGAATATCCAAGATAGATATCCATAGATATAGAGAATATCCAAGCCACCTTCTAATGCAATAGCTCAACCAAAACTTCAAGTTAAAGTCATTGTTCTGGAGGGAAAAAAACCCCAAATTTATCCACAGTGCTTTCTGGAATCTGTTAACTCAGAAACCCCCAAGAGAAACACAAAGCTTTAGAGCAAGCCCTTCCCAAAGCTGATGTATTTTAGGTACTTTCAGACTAAGGAGTTCAGCTGGAGGCAGTGGCAGGTGAGAGATTGAGGTCATGTTCTTGAATTTTGGCCTGGTCAGTGATTACTTAATATTGTGTTTTCATAGGTAGGAATTAAACCAAAGGGAAAAAAAAGGAAAAATATCTCAAAGTTGCGGACTGTCAGTTTTCCTGTTGGAAAAATCCTAGGACTGTGGCCAGGAATCTGGGCATTGCACAAATAACAATTTTAAGTTAGGCATTGCACAAATACTCAGATGGGTCTGGATGGCTTTTCACATTGCTAGACCCAGACTAAACCAAGGGAAGGGCCTTGTTTTTAAACATCCCCAACTCCCAAACTCTGCATGCTGCTCTAGGAGAGGTGCTTTGGGATGTCCACCAGCTCATGGTGCCAACTGGGCTGTGCTGGGGTGGGCCCTGAGGGAGGATTGTGTCCCACTGGTGTCCCTTGGCTGACACTGGGGGGGCTGAGGAGGGACAACACTTCACCATGGCGTGGAGCTGCTTTATCTTTTATTGCTTGTACAGGATCAAGCACTTTCACTTCAACAGGAGATTATTTCTGTTTGAAGCCTTAACCATACACTGTAACGCTTAGATACAAAAAGGGCACGGAAGGCAAAGCATGGAGGAATTAAATTATATATTATATATGCGTGCAACCGAACGAGCCTTGCGTGAGCCCCATGTTAGCTGTGAGTATCTGTTCCACTTCACGAAAGCCCTTTCCTCTGTTTATCACTATTTTCTAGTGATATCAGTGGGTGTTTGTGCACACTGTCTGGAAGAGGACTGAATTCTGCAGCATTTTCTCAGGCAAAACCCCCAGTCAGGAGCAAAGGCTCTGATGGCAGTCAAGAAACATCTCTATTCACAAGCACTCTTTACAGGTGATTGCTTATGTATTAGAGATGCAAATGAAGGTTTTGTTTCAAATGAGGTAAATCTAAGATTAAACTCCCATTGAAGAGTAAATGTTCCCTTTACCTTTCATGTGTAGTAGCTTGAAAGAGCCTACACAACAATAAATTGCATTACAGAAGCTCCCACTGACATGACCATATGTTAGCAGTCTCTGTTTTGAAGGGTTGCAGCTTGGTGGTAAGAATTTGCTGTGGAACTGAAATTTGGCAGTCTCTGCTGGGTAGTTAGATTTTAAAACTGAGCTACAAACACATCCCAGCTCCTCCCAGTCATCCCAGAAAGGGCAGAGTAGGAAAGAGCAGAGCAGGTGGAATTTGAGTTTGGCGCTTACACGGCGAAGAGCGACGCGGCGAAACCAAAATGTGTGTGGTGGTAACATCCACTCTCAGCACCTCTGCCCTTCAGGAAAATGGTGAAAAATGAGCTGTAAACCACAAGGAGGGGAAGAGCTGCCTTCTGGCACTGTGGCCTCAGCAGGTTGCAGCTCCTGAGGCTGTGGAAGATGATGACCTGTGGTATTTGGGAATATGATCAGCTTCCCCCATGAAAAGGGGGGGTGAAAAGAGGAAGGCTCAAAGTTGAGGGGCAGACAGTTGTTGCTTGATGTTGGTTTTTGTTTTTCCATAAGTCCTGAGTCATGCTGCCTTCCCATTCCCAGTTCTTGGCTGTGAGGAAAATGGACAGACTCCTCATAAGGAGCAGGTCCCTTGGCTGCCCAACCGTGCTGGGTGTCCACAAGGGACGAAAGAATCGGGTAGAAGTGTGTAATCAAACTGCTTGAAGAGAGAGAGGAGCAAGGAGCATCAGCCTCTCTCTTTACTGTGTTTATATTCATGGTGGGGTTTTAGTGCCTTTTTGGGTGACTGGGCTGTTGCTGATTTGAGATAAGAGAAGCTCAGCCCCTTCACAAAACACGTTTGGCTCCATAGAACAGGATGAATATTCACATCTGCACAGTGGGAATCTGTGCCTTCTTCCAGCCTAGTTGGATGCACTTATGAAATCATAGAAGATGGGGCTTGAAGGGAGGTCAAAGTGCTCCACCCTACTTACAGATCATAGAATCCTGGAAGGTTTGAGTTGGAGGGGACATTAAAGACCATCTAATTCCAAATCCCTTGTCATGGGGTACTTTCCACCATCCCAGGTTGCTCCAAACCCCATCCAACTGGACACTTCCAGGGATGGGTCAACCACAGCTTCTCTGGGCAACCTGTGCCAGGGCCTCACCACTCTCACAGCCAAGAATTTCTTCCCAATATTCCTTCTCTCACAGGGAAGAATTAATTCCTAATATCCCACCTGAACCTACTCTCTCAGTTCAAAGCCACTCCTCCTTGTCCTCTCAATCAGTTTTGAGTTTAGTCAGAGCCCTGGCAGGTATGGGTGAATATCTGGCAGGAAGGCTTCTTTCTTGACAGCCTTCTGAAGATATCAGTCATCTTAGTCTTATTCCTGCTTTTAGTCCAGAAAATCTGATTACTTGGTGCCATTTTCCTAGCTGGAAGATTTTAAAAACCTCACAAACCTTCAGGCATGTGACCAAAGCAGCAAATTTTGTTCTCATAGAGTCCCAGTAGACCACTTCAAACAAGGAACCAGAGAAAGACATCTGTAAAATGTGTTTCAGGCCCTGGATATGTGACTTATCCTGTGGATGTGCTCCTTCCTGGCTGCTGACTTCTCAGAGGATGCAGAGAAACTCTTTGTGTCCTGCTTGGACAAGTAAAACTGAGTTGGATGGCTCAAAGTGTGAGCAAATTCTCTGAATCCATCTGGGAATGCTGTACAGAGACATGAGCTGAAACTCTTGTGGCTGCCTTTACCACACACCCTGCTTTTCTCTGCTGAGCAGTCTCCTGAGTTGCTTTACAGGATGATCTAACGTGTTTGTATGAAAAGTAAAGAAATTAAATAGCAAGTGTTCCACTTGACCAAAAGGTCAAAGTCTGGGCGATTAAAACGCTTTGTTATTTTAAGATCAGGGAATGTCACATAACCATTATATATAAATGGCAAAGCTTCTGTGTGTGCTGACTGCTCAAGAGCCTTGCTCACTCTGTCCTTGGGGGTGCCACATGAATCCTGTTTCCTGAAGCAGTTCCCACATCCTACAAATAGCTCCACATGCATGGCAGGCAAAGAAACCTGTTCAGCCAGAGAGATTTACTACACTTTGTAGAATCAGAATGGTTTGGGCTGGAAGGGACCTCAAAGACCATCCAGTTTCAACCCCCTGTCCTGGGCAGGGACATCAGCCACAGCTTTTCTTTTCCAGTTCTATGAGTGCAGTGCTGCCATTCTTACACTGCTGTTCCTATAGTGTTCAGTGCTGTTTTCTCTTCTTGTTCCCTCTAAGTTAAAAATATCAAAATCGACATAAAATATACAGACTTTACAGTGCAAATTTTTATTCTGGAAATGCCCCACTCCTTTCAAGTGGGTGACCAGTGGATGGGGCCATGCAGCTGTCATGCTTTAGGAATGGTACCCCCCAGTTCAGTGCCCCTTCCCTCCAAACTGCCCCTTCCTCTCTCCTGCTCCCCCATTTTCCCCTCCCTCTCTCCACGGCAGCAGGATGAGAAGGAGAATTGGAAGCACAAAAATAAAGATCACGGGTTGAGGTAAGAGCAATTTACTGGAAGCAGCAATGAGATAAGCAAACAAACATTAACAGCAACAATACTAATGAGGGAGGGTACAAGAAAAGACAGAAACCTCTCTGATGATAAAAAATACTGGACAGTTTCCTCTGCCACAGGATAGAACCTGTTCCCCTTGGAAGAGAATCCCTTTCTCTTGGCCCCATCAGTGAGTGAGGTGGTACAGAACAACCTCTGGATCCTCGCCATGCCCCTCCTGTCTACTGCCCAAAATCAACCTTGTCCTGGCCAGAACCAGGACAACAGCAAACCCAAGACTGGCTTTGCCTTGATTTTGACTGGACTTTGCAGATCTGCTGACCAGGGACTGAAATGTCTCTGACCCACACAGTGTTGGGATACAACCGTGAGACATAAATAAATGCCCACAGAAAGCTGGGATGATATACTTAGCTTTTGCTTCTATCTTTCCACATCAGGGAAATAATAGGATGGGGTGTCAGTGGATTAATGAAGTATTTATTTTATTTGACAGTTTGCAAATATCGTTATACAAGTGGATCGTGCTGCTTTGGACTTTAGGTGGTGTTAGATTTGGCTTTAAATGATGAAGCCCAGGACACTGATGGATGAGAATGAGAAAAGGTCAGGAAGGTCATTCACAGTTAAAATAAATACCTTGAAGTTCAGATAATTCATAATCCTGGCCCTCAAATCCTGCCTGTTATAGAAACGCATTTAACAATAATAGTGACCTGAAATAAACTCTTTGAATTAACTGCTTTTTTCAAGTGTGTCAGACAGAGCTGGAAATTCAGGGAGGATGAGGTCTGAGGTCCCAACAAAACAGTCTCTCTCTGCTGGTATCCCCTAACACACCCTGGGATGTCTTCTTTTAATGATAAAATGCTTCTTTTTCAATTCTACATGCATTTCTTCTCCAATGGATTCTTGAAATTGAACTTAATCTTCTGCTGTGAAGAAGATATCGGGAGGGTCAAAGGAAAGAAGAGAAAAATTATATTCTCACATGCATTTTTTTATATGAATAAACACGTACAGAGCTTTATAGCCTGGCCAGAACAGAGCTGTGGGGAGATGCTGAACTCTCCTCCTTCCTCTCTGCATTCCCATCCCAAGCTTTATTTTCCCTTCTGCTTAGGGGGAAGAGATGCAAAAAGAGCAATTTGTCCTTTGCATGCTGTTTTGAGAGTTGAGGGAGTGTCTTGACTCGCTCACGAAATGATGAATTATAGATTCATTGAGCAATAGGGCTGGAAGATACCTCTGAGACCTCCAGTGCTGGAAATTGCACTGTCTCACCAGATAATCTGTTCCAGCGTGTCACCATCCATCTGTTAAGCAGAGGATCACGGCAGCAGCTTTTGCCTTGGGCCTTCCGTGCTGGGCAGGCCAGGGCTGCTCTCTGCTGAACAGGAGATTGGTGAACCTGCTTTGCTCCTTGCACATGGATTATTTGTATTTTGGCACTTGTGCAGGGCAGAGGCTCCTGGCCAGACCCCTGGAATTCACAGCTGACATAAACAGAGCACAGAAAGTGTGTTAGAGAGTCCTCTTCTTCTTCTTCTTCTTCCTCTTCTTCCTCTTCCTCCTCATGATGATGCTCAGGAGATGTGGGTGGGATGTTGCAGTCTGAGGAGGAGCAGCCTGGGGAGAAGGAGGCTCAGGGGGGACCTTTGGCTCTGCACAACTCCCTGGGTGCAGCCAGGGGGGATCAGGCTCTGCTCCCAGGGGACAGGATGAGAGGAAATGGCCACAAGCTGGGACAGGGCAGATTTAGATTGGATATGAAGGAAAATTTCTCCACCAAAGGGGTTATCAACCCCAACACAGGCTGCTCAGGACAGTGGAGGGATTTAGAAGCCATGTGGATGTGGCACTTGGGGACAGGGGTCAGTGGTGGCCTTGGCAGTTGGACCTGATGGCCTGGAGATCTTTTCCAACCTAAATGATTCTCTGATTCCATTGTCTTTGTCCTCCCTGTCTGGGATGATGCTACACATGCAGACAGGCAGGGGACATCAGGAAATTTGTCCCCTCTGTCACCTGGTGGGGCTGGGTCACTTGGGAGGTTGCAGCTGTGGTTTGTGCTCCTCTTCTGTGGCTGCACCTTGTCACCAGGAACACAGATCTCCATCTGCTCCAGCTAGGGAGGAAATTTGGTATTTGCACCGACCTGCCTGCCATGGTGGCTCCACAAACCATAAAAACCTCCCAGTAACAGCAGAAAAAGCTGCTATCACCTCAAACCCCATCACGAAGAGGTTCCAGCCCAGAGACACCATTACCCATCTGCATCTCTGCCCAGATCCATCTTTTCCTTCCTCATGGCTTTCATTTAAATCCCAAAATTTCATTTTTAAATGTGCCACTTCAGTGGAATGCCGTTAATACTAACCCATGAACAGATTTGTTTACCATCAGCCATAGTTAAACTTAGACTCTTTAGAGCTCTGCAAAGAAAAGGCCTCTCAAAAAAAGAGAATTTACCTTCCCTTATCACCTTCTATCCCAGTACACAACATTATTCCAACACAGAACATGTGAGGCTTATCCCAGCTGCCTGCCCACCATGCAGATTGTGCACTATTTATACATTATACACACATGCTATTTAACGTGCTTTTCATTTTTTTAAGAGCAGCCAAAGAATCTTTTGCTAACACAAATCTTATTTTCACATGTGGCTTTGTATAATGAATTTTTCAAAGATTTCCACACCTACTCTAAGTGAAATTATATCTTGAGGAAAGTATAGCTTGATTGTTTATTCTGAACCATGTTGAAGCTCATGCCTTTCCTGTTTTAATCTAAATTGCTCTTTTGAATGTGTTTTATATTAGAATTTGGAAACAGATACAGTTCTTTTATTTTTATTTGTTCTCTTTTTTATCCCAATTTTTTTTACACACAAGCTTGAATGCACATATATTATTATGGCTGTCTTTTTGCCATTTACAAAGGAAATATACACTCTGACAATATCACATGCACCAAATCAATGAAATATCCTGTGTTTTCTATTCATTAAGCCCCTAAAGCACTATGCACAAATTCCCTCACTTTAATTACACACCTCAGGGATGTGCAGGCCAAAAAGGAGGCAGTCAGACAAAAAAGCCTGGTCTCTGCCAAAAGGAAAAAAAAAATTACTGGTAAACATTTATTTTCAGCAGGGAAATCTGCTATTAATTCATATAGTGACTTTCCCCAGCTGAAATAATGAGGAAAGCCAAGTGAACCAAATGTTCACAGTGAGCAAACATGAACAGTAGGAAGTCAGCCCATCTTATATTTACATGTTTATTCCACCAGCCTTTGAAGAACGTTTTCACAATTCTGTGTTTTTTTTGTGTTTTTTTTTTGTTTTTGTTTGTTGTTGTTGTTGTTGTTGTTGTTTTGTTTTGTTTTTGTTTTTTTGTGGGGGGCGGGGTGTGTGTTGAGTGTAAACGTTTACTCACACTCCTGAGAGGGTGGGGGGTGACTCATTAACAGAGAAAGGAATTGGATCTCAAAAAGGTGCCCAGATTCAGCCTGTCCCATCTGGAAGTGGGGGTTAAAATTGGAGTATAATAGAATAATAATAATAGAATAATAGAATGGTTTGGGTTGGAAGGGACCTTAAGACCCATCTTGTTCCAGCCCCCTGCCATGGGCAGGGACACCTTCCACTAAACCTGGTTGTCCAACCTGGCCTTGGACACTGCCAGGGAAGGGGCAGCTTCTCTGGGCACCCTGTGCCAGGGCCTCCCCATCCTCACAGGGTAGAATTCCTTCCCAAAATCCCACCCATCCCTGCCCTCTGGCAACATGAAGCCATTCCCCTTCTCCTGGCATTCCATGCTCTTGTCCAAAGTCCCTCTCCAGCTCTGGTGTGGCCATTTGGGTCCTGGAAGGGACTCTCATCTCCTGTTGAAACACAGAGGGTGACTCCAAGGATCTGAATGTGGAATGTGAGCTGCAGGAATATTTGGCCATGCACCAGGCTGGAGGCTTCTGGAGGTGCTGGGCTACAGGACTTCTCCCCTTACACATTGAAAATGCTCATGCCTCCAAATGTATTCCCTCTCTCTGCTGTGAGGATGCTTCAGAAACCTTTATTTGTTTCCTTGGTTGGTAGAAGAATAAACCCAGAGCTCACACAAAAACAGCAAGGCCCCTGCAGCTTCACAAAAGATGTGTGTGATGGTCACAGACTGCTATAAAAACAAGAAGGAAACAAAATTCATCACTGTTTGGACTGTCACCTTCTTCAAGCAGGGAAAAATCTTTTCTTTATTGGAGTGTGTTAATAAAATATCTTCTTGACTTTGGTCCCTCTTGGAAATCCCCAAGTACACCAGGATATTTTCCATAGCATTTTGTGCTGGGCAGAGATCCCTCAGATTGCAAAAGAAACCAGTTGTGTCTTCATTTTAAATTGCATTTTTGGTTTCACAGTGGCTCTTGAGGGAGCTCTGGGTGCTCTTCACCATGGGCAGAACACTCTGAGATTTGCAGGCTGATGTGGCTGTTTATCCAGAGCAGGGAGGACAGTACTGGCATCCATGGGTTTTATTAGGAAGGGAGAATGTTCAGATATTTTCAGGACCTGTGATTAGTCATCTGAAAGACAATAAAGCAACTGAAGCAAATTTCTCCACTTTATTTTTTATTTCATAGTTTTTTTTTTAAATCTGGGTGGGTAGGTTTTTACAGTGGAGCAGAGAAAGTTTGTGCAAATTCTACAAAAAACTGGGAATATCAGAGAATATCCTGGCAGATATAGCTCAAGTGTCAGGTATCCACAGGTAAAAGAGTAAAAAATCTTTGCAGGCACCAAAGCAGAGTAAGTTTAACTATGGCTGATGGTAAACAAATCTGTTCATGGGTTAGTATTAACGGCATTCCACTGAAGTGGCACATTTAAAAATGAAATTTTGGGATTTAAATGAAAGCCATGAGGAAGGAAAAGATGGATCTGGGCAGAGATGCAGATGGGTAATGGTGTCTCTGGGCTGGAACCTCTTCGTGATGGGGTTTGAGGTGATAGCAGCTTTTTCTGCTGTTACTGGGAGGTTTTTATCCCTTAACCCCAGTAAGTATAAGCTAGCATCACTCCTTGAGTATTGCTTTTTCGGAATTAGCATCTACCAAAGCCCTCCCTAAATAAATTTTTAGCAGATACATCATTTTTGTTAGAGATGAATAAATGAATAAAATGCATGTGCGATCTTTCTCTTTTTCCTATTCTATAAGAAGCAATGCCCTATTAATTTTGACAGACAACTTGGCATTAGCCACTTTAAAATCCAACATGGGATAAAGTTCTGCATTACTAGTCTTTCTACATTTTTGTCAAGAGATGAGCATTTTGCCAGATTTTTTAATAATACGCCAAGAGCTTTGTCAGTCAGTTTGTTTAGCTCTGCGTGGTTATGCCAGTATTTTTCAGCTCTCCTGCTGTGTGTGCCACTGCCCTTCACTGCTTTTCTAGCTCCTCCCCTGCAATTAGACAAAGTCAACACAGCAGAGTCAGGCTGAGCAGCCCCGAGGTACCTGCAGCATCCAGATTCACAGTCCGGACGAGCGGGCTTTGCTTATTCACCGCATCACTACCTCAATTAGGACTTTTTATTGTATCTCAGCTATTTATCACAGGCACAACAGATGGAACAGATAGTGCTAAACACGCTTTAAGTCCTCACCTAAGAAGGAGGAAGCGGGGGGAGAAATTATCCAGAAAGAAGCAGGAGCAAATGCACGAGGCAGCTTGCAACCAGGAACCAGTTACCATGCCTACTGAAGCCTGTTCTAAAGAATGTGTTGGCTGACACACAGAACTCAATGAAAAGATGAAAAAAATGTGCAGGCAATACTAGTTTGGCAGGGATGGTGGGGAATCTGAGACAGAGCTGCTGGTATGGAAGGATCTCACTGCATGCAATTTGCAAACATGCCAATTCAATGGCATGTGATAGACACTAGATGGAATTTAAAGGTCTTAGGGTCTTAGAGAGCTGGAATGGCACAAGGAAACTGTGGGTATTAAAAATAGCAATCCTTTTCACCAAACCTTGTGCCTCAGATTTGAATTCAACACTGTTGAGAGAAATCCCTGCCATCTCTCCCAGGCACGCTTGAGAAATAGCCTGGATGTCCCTTAATTCTGCTGTACCTTTACATCCCAATAAACACTCGGCAGCAGCACTGCTGCATTTCCAAAGAAATTCCCAGGGCTTCCTTTGTGTGTGTGTGTGTGTTTTGAAAGGGAACTGGCTGCCTAACAGGACTTACACAGCAACTTCAGGCAGTTAACTTTCATGGGATTTCCTAATTTTTCCTGGTGGGTGAGGAAAAAGGACAGTCAGGAAGGGGAAGGGAGAGGAAAAATTACGTGAGGGCTGAATTTTTTGAGAGGGATGGTGCAGATGGTTGGGTTCAAGTGCCTCACTATGAGTCCACTCTTTCCTCCAAATAAAAAGCTACACAAATTCCAGTGTACCATTTATAGAAGTCCTTTATGTTTTGTAACATTACTCATCCATTTCTTTTTTTTAATATTTTATTTAATATATGTGTGTGTGTGTATTATTTTATGGCGTGTGATAAAGATTTGAAAAGAAGGGGCACACGATTGAGACCCTGGAAAAGATTTCTGTAGAAGGGGAGCAGAGTACTCATTTCTCAGTGTCTACTTGGTGGCTTTTCAGCCCAGCCAAGATGTTGGCTTGGTCGGAGGCCAACTCCCAATTTCACAGTTTGGATTTAGCAGCAATATTTTGGGAGCCATGGTGGTTGCAGGGGTTTAGGTCAGTCTGTTGCTGAGTAAGAGCCATACCACTATTTTTGGTTTGTGCTGGGTTTGAGCTGGTAAAGCCATGTTTGCTTTGTCTATCTGTGCTGAAATTTAAGGGTTGTCTGGTGTGGATGGATGTTCCTGCTTGACACAAAAGAGGATTTCACATCAGCTCTGCTATCAGATCACATGGTGGGGTAAATTCCTGTGGCAGGAAGCCACATCCTCACCCAGACTCCTGCCATTACTACCTGAAGGACTTGATGGATTTCCTTCCAGGGAGGTTTCTGCCATCCCCTCTGCACAGTGACCCCCCTTCCACAGGAGGAAGGGGAACATCCCCAGTTAGGAGATGCTCAGGCACACGAGGAAAGCACAGCTCAGGCTTCACAAACACAAGTTTATGTATTCATCACTGCCATCTTTTGAACCCAGATTCATGAACCTTTATCCACTTTTCCTTGCCTATAAAAAGGGTGTGTGATTCTCAGAGGCCAAGTGAGACATGTGGTGTCTTTTGGAGACCAGAGAAGGGTCTCAAGCCTTTCCTAACTGGCAGGCATCCCCTCCCAGCCAAAGTGGACCACTGTCCATGCAGCAGCACAGCTATTCTGGATCCCATTTCACTCTTCTTTTGCTGTAGGCAGCCAAGGTTCCTCATCTGGCCTGAGGATGCCATCAGAACACTGTGGTGTGTAATAGTGGGCACTGGTGCATGGAAGGGCTGTGTCTTACGTTCTAGGCTTAGTGGAGTGAAATTTTCATATGCCTCCCATGGATGGGGAGAAATGAGATTATCTGTGTGCTGCTAATTGCTGCAAACCTGGCATTTTGGGAGATTTTGTGAAAAAGAATCTTTATGATTGTGTCAGGTTGGTGTTACTCATTGGGAGAGTGAGGATCTGTGGTAGAAAGGGAATCACAGATGTAAAACCCAGAGGGACAACTGTTTTTTTTTTAATCTGTCCTGCTATTTAATGCAGTCCAGAGGATTAATGTATGTTTGGATTGAAAATATCACTTGGAAAAATGTCCAGTCTGGAGACTGAAATCTCCAGCAGTGGAGACACCACTGCAGCACTTGGCCATTTGTCCTGGTCATTAATTACTGCCCAATCTGAGCAACCTGGCTTGGTGGAAGGTGTCCCTGCCCATGGCAGGGGGTGGAATGAGATGGTCTTGAAGGTCCCTTCCAATCAAACCATTCTGGGATTAATTAATTTCCTCTTTGTCTCAATGGACCTTCCCCAGATCTCAAGCCTGGTGCCTTTGAGGGCCTTGAGCTGTTCAGGAGGAAATTTAGAGAGGTTAAAGCAGCTCAATGAGTCTAAATGCAGTTTTTTAGGTACTGGATCCCATGATTCATCTTCCAGCAGGGCCCTGATGGTCCCACTTCTGTCATCTCCAGCACCACCTAGCCAAGGAGCTTCTAATGATGAGTGAAGTAAAAGCCATTTATTCCAAATTTATGTAGGAGTTTTAGATGATCTGTGGAAGTGCTTCAGCTGTGATAATAAACTGTGTTTCACAGCCTTCCCCTTCCTCTGCTGGCTTTAAGGCATGATGCTGGTGTTGGTAGCTCCACACTCCACAGTGTGGACCTGTCACAACTCCAAAATTGATTTTTTAGCTGAAAACAGCTATGAGATGTGACAAACCTTGACACCTCAAGAAGAGGGGTAGCTAGGTGGTCAAGGGTCTGGTCAAACATGTTATCCAGTGTGCTGAGGGGTCTGTGCGATGGCTGCCTCCAGCTGGAGAGCAGTGACCCAGCACAGCCCTTTACAGTGTTTGACTGTTTACTGGAGTGCCTCATCTTCTTTAGATTATTAATTCTTCCCTCACAGCCCACTGTTAGGTAGAAATTGCTTTCTTTTTTACAGATGGGGAATTCCCACCAGGGAAGTTGCAGGCTGTATGCACACTATCTAATTTAGGCACTAACTTAAGCCCCTGGTGTAGTTATTGGGTAGAAGCAGAGACTTTCAGAGAGCCTGAGGGAGGGAATGCTTCCCCCAGCTGCCAAGCAGCATCATGTGCTCCTGTTTTATGCATCCAATGAAAAGGACAAATCTTCCCCAGAAGTTGCTGATTTTTCCTACACCACACCAGGCAGGACTGGCACAGCCTAGACTGAAATATGTGCCATTTATTTTGAGCCTAAGAGCTATGGGTCAGTCTTCTTTTGGGTTTATTTTCTGCTAGTTTCAGGAGTGTCTTCTGTGATTGGGATCAGGCATTTTTTCAGCAGAGACATCTTCTCTGAAATGCCTAAATCACAGGGTGGGACTGCTGATAGCACAGAATGTAAATAAAATGCAACACAGTCAATGACAGTCAACAGTGATTTGTCAAGAACAGACAATTTCAAAACAGGGAGACAATTGTTCAAGGAAAACACTGTAATTTGGATATAGTATTGCTAGATAATGTCACCAGAAACAAGTTATCTGTATCCACTGTCAATAAGCCACCACTGCAATTAACACTTGGATGATTTTGGAGGGGTTTTCCAACATTTCCAATTCTGTGAAAAGAAGATTGTCCTTCGTGGAGACTTTCAGGAGTTTGCCCTCGTTCTACCCAATGGAAGAGGGAGTGGTTACAGCCACACCAGTCTGGGGGGTCTACACCAGAGCAGAGGATCAGAATTTAAAAAGTCTTGGTGCATTTGGAGCAGGGAGCCATGAAGGGAGAGGTGACAGGAGTGGTCAAACATCTCCAAAACTGCTGTGAGGGGGCTGAGTCTGTCCTCCATGTCCAAGGGGTTAGGGCAGGAAGGAAAAGGCATTGGCTGAGTTCAGTTTAGAATTTAAGAAACACTGCTCATGAGAAGAGACTGCCTGGAGGGGCAGTGAAGGCTTTTAACTGCATGTTAGAGAAACACCAGCCTGGAAAACACAGGTGACCCTGCCCTGGGGCAGATAAATCTTGGCTTCTTCATGTCCTTTCCAGCCTTGTTTTTCTGTAATTTCATCATATATTGCAAGATTATATGGGTTTGGGATGTGCCTGTACAGAAGGGACGTGCCTCTATCCCTTACATTCACCAGCATTACTAAGGGGAAGTAAACAGAACTCTTCAAATTCAGCCTGTTGTGCTTAAATGCTGCAAAAATTCGTGGCTGAGATGTCAGGAGCTGCCTGTCAGTTCTTGGCAGCAGGGAATGGAGGGTGTTGCATGGCCTATGCCTGTGCCTGGGCATAATAGTTGGAGTTTGCAGGGCTTTATTTTCTTTCTAGTCCACTTCTTGGCTAACCATAAAGCTCCTGACCCAGTCAGGTGAAGCCTGGCTCTATTTTAAACAAGAAATGGTTTAAAAAATTGGCACAAAAAGAAAGATTTTTTTGGGGTGTATTCAATTGTAAGCTTTGATGAAAAGGGATATGCTGATACAAATCCATTTCAATAGCAGTCCTGGACAGAAAAAAACATCAATACTGAAGGCAAAAAGGTAGCAATTCCCTTTTCCTTTCATGCAAGCCCTGATCCTACACCTGGGGATGCTGATGTGGGGAGCCAACACGAGGTGAGAGGTGTGCATCAGATTAGCTCTGGCTAGAAGAAGCCCACCACAGGGTGGATAACTCTGGGATATTTTTATTAGCATGAAAACAACCCTGCAGGGGTTTTGGTGTCAGGGGAGTGTATGAAACCTCTGTTGTACCCCAGGTTTGAGGAGCCCAGAGGCCTCCCAGGCCACACATCAAGTCCAAGGAGCCACCAGCAGTTCTGTGCTGAGCAGCTGCTTGAGGTGTGGCCATGGTGGCACATGATTGGGAAGATTAATCAATCTCTGGGAGTTTTGGGACATGTTTGGAAGATTTCAGGTTTTGGTGGCCATCTTCTCCTTGCACCCAACTACTCACTGTGCCCCACACAACAACGTTCCTGTGGAACCAGGGGGACCAGGGCAGTGACAAACCCCCTTTGCTGGGCACTAGTGAGGCTGTGCCTTGAATCTTGTGTTTGGTTTTTGGCCCCAAAATGGTCTTGGAGCATGTCCAGAGATGGGAACAAAGCTGAGGAAGGGTCTGGAGCAGCAGGAATGGCTGAGGGAGCTGGGAAAGGGGATCAGCCTGGAGAAAAGGAGGCTCAGGGGGCCCTTGTGGCTCTGCACAACTCCCTGACAGGAGGGGACAGCCAGGGGGATTGGGCTCTGCTCTCAGGGAACAGGGATAGGAAGAGAGGAAATCATCTCAGGTTGTGCTAGGAGAGGTTTAGACTGGGCATTAGGGGAGGTTTCTTCAGGGGAAAAAAGAAATGGGGAGGGGTTGGAACAAGGTGTCCAGGACAGTGGTGGAGTCACCATTGCTGGGGGGACTTAAAAGCTGTGTGGATGTGACACCTGGGGACATGGATTAATGGTGTACTTGGCAGTGCTGGGTTCATGGTGGGACTCAAAGATCTCAGAGGGCTTTTCCAGCCTCAGGGATTCTATGAACTGTTTGGAGGCCAATGATTAGGGAGCCAATCTGGGAATAAACATTGCAGGAACATTCAGGATTTTGAATCCAGACCCTGAAAAAAGCCCTATATGAATGGGGGAACACAGAAGGAAAGTCACAGGACTTCTTAAATTTGTATTGCCAGGCAAATGTGACCCTGTGTTTAAGGTTCATGGATTGACTGGTGAGTGTAGAGCCTGCCTGTGCAGTGGTATCTGCCATCAGACACCACTCTCTGTGTGTCCTGGTAGAAAACATCCCTGGAAATGGACATTTCCTTCCCTCTGACCACCTGGAAGATGTGCAGCCACAAACACTGGCCAATGTTGGGAGCACCTTCAAAGTGCCTCAGTCATTGAAGTGAACGTGAACAAGGCTGTTGACTTCAAAAAAAAGCAGGATCAGACCCAAAGCCACAGCTTTAAAAGCAGTTGGGATTAAAAAAAAATACAAATATACTTTGGGGAGAGGGTGGTGTCAAGAGGACATTTTGTGTTAATTTCAGATTTGTTTCTGAGACCACAGCTGGGTGAGAACACTCCTTTGTGGAGAAACTGTACTTAAATTAACCTGCAGCAGATGTAAAAGGGGAGCAAATGTATTAAACATCACTGTCTTGGACATCAGTTCTGAAACCGCCACTGATCACACTCCACTTCAAAGGGACCCTCTACCAGGGGCTTGGCTGGGAAGATAAAGCCCTGGCTATTTACCTTCTGACCTTGGTTCAAGACTAAATTGAGAATCTAAATGAAAGTAGTTTGGTGGTCTCAGCTCAATCCCTGGTAGACAGTTGTCCGTATCACAAAAGCGCCATCCCCAGTTTAACACAATTTGGCACAGCCCTTCCTCTCTGCTCAGGAGAGACTCTGGGCTAAATTAGCACAGAGACTAAATTACATCTCGTGTGCCATCGTGGAGATGGCAGTCTTAGGAATGAGGCCTTAGAATAGCAGCCTGTGTGGACGCTCTCCAAACTGGCTTCTGGATAAAGAAATCTGCTTTCAGAGCTGCCACTTTCAAGCTTATTGCTTAAGCCAAAAAAAAAAAAAAAGGAAGAAAGAAAATAAAAGCAAATCACAACACAGGGCTTTTTAGGAACTCCTACTTAGAACAAGGATGATGATCTTGGGGAGATTATAGCACACTTTCTGAGTTTTTATTGAAATAACTGAAATTCACCGGATTATTTTCTCTTATTAAAGCACCTCATGAGCCACAACTATAAATTGCCTCAATTAAATATATTTTAAAGTTTTTTATTATTATTTCTTACTAGAAAAGCCAGAAGAGATGCTGCAATACAAATGTGCAATAAGGCATTTGCTAAGCACAGATATTCGTCATTTACTCATATCTATGTAATCAATCAAATAGATTTAGTGCCTGATACCATAAACAGCTACAGTCATGTTTAAATAGGAGTAATAAAAATATTTACATTAAAAACAGCTGCAAATATTGGTAGGACATGATTACCCAGTGTATGCTAATGTAGGATGGATATTGTGATATAGACAGCATGACACAAATATCAGATTTAGAGCTTGCATGTGCTGTGTGCTGTGAAAGGTGCAGAAGCTCTGAGCAGAAAAAGCCCCACAAATCAATAACGAGGTCATTACCACGAAGGCTGAATACAATGCAGGAGAACAATGTCATATCCTCAGTTTTACTCTAATTGTGGGATGCCTTCTGAGCGAGCTGAGGGGACAGATGGTGGAGCAGTTCCCATGCTCTGACTCCTGCTCACTTTCTGGCTCTTCCTCACTCTTTATGTCTGACTTTGCTCACATTGCTTAGGCTGGATCTCAGCGTTTTTCAGTGCTTTGGGGCAGTAAAAATTAATAATTATAATTGTTGCTATTAGAGAGTCTGGCTGGGTTTTGGAAGTAGTCTGAAAACATCATTATAAGGCTCTTTATACCTTTCAGCCTCCAAATGCCTTATAAATGTTTCATTTTTATGGTGCCACTGAAAAGCTGGAGGTATCACTGCACACATGATGTGCCTGGGGAAACTGAGGCACAAAGTATTTAGAATTACTAGTAAATTAATCCACACACAGAGGCTGTGGTTTAGCCTTCTGCACTAGCAATTAGAAAATCCTTATTTTCCTCTTCCCAGAAATACCATGGAAATAGGAGGGAAAAAAATTCTTCAATGGTGCAAGTAGTGAGGCAGCTGCTATACTTAATCTGACAAGGTCAGGATGGGGATGCAATAGAGGATACTGGTAAAGGGCTGCAAATGAAGAGATGATACAAATTCATCAGGAAGGAATAGAAAAAAAATGCAGGTTTGTTTTTTTTTTAATTTAATTTTTACATCAGACCCAACACACAACATCCACCTCCTCTCCTCAGGTGTCACAAACCCATACACCTGGAAGCAGTCTTTTGCACCAGGAATATTCAGAAGCTTTTAGCCTCTTAATGGCACAATTATTCCCAGGACTGGGATCCCAGCTTGTGAGAGAAGTACTTCTTGTGCCACTGGAAGAAAGGCCTTGCTCCAAATCCCACTGAAGGCGACAGGAGGGCTCTCATGCCAAGGCTTTGGAGTAGCCCCTGCCTTGGTAAAGAAGCATGATATATTATACACCCAGTTTTGGAAGTAGTCTGAAAACATCATTATAAGGCTCTTTATACCTTTCAGCCTCCAAATGCCTTATAAATGTTTCATTTTTATGGTGCCACTGAAAAGCTGGAGGTATCACTGCACACATGATGCATCTCTGGGCCAGGCTGCCTGATGGCAGAGTTGAATGCCCAGGAAGGATCAAAATGGCCACAAAATGTAATTTCTGCACGTGGAGTTAACTTTGCGTGGAGGGACCATTTTGTGTGGTTTATTTTGCTAAGAAATGGTTCCAGTGCACCCCTCACTGGTCCCCATATGCTGTTCTAGACTGGTGTGTCATAAACATCCCCCCTCGTGCTTCCAGGAACACTGACCCCACATAAACATATGCTCCCCAGACAGCCCCAGACTTTGCAGCATAATAAATGTGTTTGGGGAGAAGCTGAGCCCGGGCTGCTGGGGAGGATGCTCAGCCCCGGGCAGGATTGGGTCTTTTTGTACACATGGTGCTTTCACTGACATCAGTGAGGGTTGGGAGCTTGAATCCAAAGACATACATGGGGCTGGCAGGAGGCCGGGGCAGGGGTCTAATCTCCCCTGACTGTGCATGTGAAACCGCTATTAATCTTAATGGGAGTGCCACACACTCATCAAGGGAAGAATAGATGAAAGGGAGAATCACAATAGATCATTAGATTAAGCAAATAAATATAAATGAATATTCGTTTGGCCTTTAAAAATATTTTCCTTGACGGGTACTGCAAATATTGGGAACGTTCCTGCAAATATAAAAGCCCTTTGGATCATCACCTTCCTCCTGTGAGTAAGTGAGGAGTAAGAGAGGGAAATAACACTCGTGCTCGTGTCTCTCTTGGGGTGTTGAGGAAGATCCAGCTCTAAACTGCTGAGGGCTTTTAACGCACCACGGAAAGAGATTTTAATTTCTTCCAATGTCCTATTTAAAAAAAAAATATTATATTATTCCTTATGCCTTGCATAATTTTCCTTGCAGAAAATGGATGAGAGGATCCTTCCCCCAGTTTGTGTCACTGTGGCTGAGCCCTGCAGAAGGAGCAGTGCTGAAGGAGGAGGAGGATGAGGCATGGGGAGATCTGAATGCCTGGCAGCTGAGAATCTCTCCTCCAAGGGGTTTTCATCCCTGCTCCTCTCCACAAAACTAGCCAAAAAAAGCCAGGGGGGATCCTCTGAGTGACCCTCATCATAGGGCAAACTGAGAATTTCCTCTCAGTTATTGCTGGTCTTTGCCTTTGCTTCGGCCTCTCTGAAACGACGCTAAGCACATAAATCAATACAAGAGGGTTTTTCAGCACCAAAGCGTGGCCTGATCCTGTCTCTGCCTCTCTGGGATGGAGGCAGAAAGGAGCTGACTGCAGGCCTGGAGGGAATTGGGAATATTGTCCTGCGGGGATGTTGAATCTATTTGCTTCTAAATCCAGCAAAGGAGAGCAGGTCTCATCTCCAACGCCGATAACCGGAAAGCAGAGCGCGGGTTTTATAAAATTTCCATGTCCTTAAAACTCAGTGGAAGGGCAGAAGTCCATCCCTAACCTTTCACGGTGCCCTGATATTAAGAAGTTAGCCACCATGGGCTGGCTCATACAGCCATTTTTTAAAAGCAAAAATCAATGAAGAACCCTGCCTAAAATCAATGGGATAATTTGCCACATTAATGTTGCTTTCGAGCTAACTCACAGCAGTCTAACAGGGCTTATTTCATTTAAAGATGACAACATTTTGGCCCAAGCAATGTTTATAAGTCCTCCCCTTTCTTCTCATGTTATGGCACAGAACAAATATGGTCTTTGCTGGCTCAGAGGAAAGAAAACTCATGCAAAAATTTTAATGAATGGAAATGCTTTCCTGTGAGCAACGCTCTCCCCTTTGGATCCTCTGCGGTGAAGTGCAACAACTCTCTGCTGTGAATCATTTTCGCCTGGTCTGTCGTCCCTTCCAAATTATTTACTACATGCAAAGTCAGCCAGAATTCAGAAGAAATTGGGCTCGTTGTGACGTAAGGAGAGATGTGTGGGAACAAAAGGGCATTCCTTTATCCTTGCCTGCAACCCGAGCTCGGCGGCTTTGAAAGCTTCTAAAGTCTTCCACCAAACTCCTACCCCCTCTTTCCTTTTTTTTTTCCTTCTTCTGCCCCCCCCCCTGCCCTCC